>MEHQ01004113.1:15711-149604 GCA_008828725.1 Saccharina japonica | reverse complement strand
AACATGTAGTGGAACTTCCACCGCTTCATTCTGTGAAATTCACGCAGGGTGTGAGACTTGATCTCATTATTTATTCCGTTGGGTGTGGTGTTCCCGAGTGAATCTACGGCCGAAAAGTGACATGGATTGTGGCTGGCTTTCGCCTCAAGTGAGTTGTCGCTGTTCGGCACAACATATTTTGCTGCCTCTCTCATTTGTCATGCTCGTGTTTGTCGCCACGTCTGGCAGGATGATCCGCATCGTGAGCTATTCTCCTAATCTAGTATAGCATCGGCGGTCCATGTGGTGGATACATTTAATCAAAGACCCGAAAGCCGTTGCTCTGGGAGGAAGCGAAGGAGGCTGCAGAGCCAACTTCACGCCAAGGCTGACTGATGACGGATCCCGATGGCCTGCCATTATATTTCCAGGCAAGGGGATGTTCTGCGGCTGCCTTTCTAAACTTATCGTCGCGCTTGCAGTACGAATGGTGTAGAAGAATATATGATAATCTGCTCGTCGTGTAGGTAAAAGCTATGGAAGGCTTTTGATAACCACGATGTTGACGTTGCTGTTGTAGGCAGGGGGGCGGTGTGGGCAGCTGGTACACGGGGCCATGCAGGTACAGTTTGATCGAGGACGGAGCACGGTACCGCCCTCTTTCTTGCTACGCATTTCCACTGGGTTAGTCAGGTTTTGCAGCTCAGCATTGAAACCAATTCCCCGTTCTTGCCTTGATCGGTTATCCTCGCCGGTGTAAAATATTCGTGTTTATGCCGTTAGGCAGCGGGAAGTGTCCGAACTGTATTTCCGCAATATCTTACTGTGACGTCCGGGATCGATCCTGTTTTCCGTAGCGGGATGTCAAACGAGCGCGAGATGTCGATGGTATGTTTTATTATATAACCAATGCTACTACGCAGCCCTGGAGCGGGGGAGATTCATGCATACCCCTTGAGCAGAGCTATTCCGCTTCCGAACTATGAGAGTCGATTGCTACCCTAGTAAACGTGCTGGTGACGCTCAAAGTTCAGCACCATATTGGTGACGCTCGTCGTACCTAGGAAGTGCTGTACCCTTTCCTATTATCTCACTGAAGTAGTACGATGTCGTCACGGATGTGAACGCGGGAAATTAAGCGACCATCTCGATGTTGAGCAACGAGGCCGACCACATGAGGTGTACTGTTAAAACGGCGAGTACAACCCATCCCGTTTTTGGTTTTTGTTTTCGGGTGCTCCAGGGAGGGCCAGAACAGTTCCGATATTTTACTTACTGCATTCGGGCTAACATGACACGTGCTACCCACATCCCGCGCCTCACGGATGGTGACCCAGGTATCACGGCCATATTAGCTCCAGGGTAAGCGCTAAGGCTTGCTCAAGGGAAATATGCGCCCGTCAGGACAACCTGCTTGCTCCCGTGGGTAGTGGAGGCCCTGCAGGTGCCACGCGTGCAGAGGCCTGGCTTGTTGAATAGTCGATGACCTTCGGCTTGAACATATATTATGCAGAACACGAGGTTGCTCGAGATCAGGGGGCGTCAGAGTGTATCTGTGCAGTCACCAATGACACCGGAGTTTCGCGCATTTGGCAGCACGTCGTATCAACTAGGAATGAGATGACAGTGGAGGCATAGAAATGCCACCCTAATCCGTTGTTTTGATCACAAGTCGGGAGGGAATTTTAACGGCTGTGTACCAGAAGAGCGTTGCCACGACTTAAAGCAGCCAAAGGAGAAGATCACATAGTGTAAATCCCGTCGGGGGTACGAGTTGTACGCGGCTGAGGCGAATTGAATGAGGCGGACTGCAACTCTGGCCCGGCGCGCAAGCAGTCGTGGTGCACGTTGAGTGCGGGCATTCTGGAGAGTGTTGTCCAGATCAAACTTTATCATGTATGACATGTGCAATGTGTGCATTGATTCAATATGTTTCACGCAAACACCGTCATAACTTGTAGTCGGCGTTGTTAATACTACAGTGATACTTTGATAACACGATTACAGTGTATTTCTTGTTTTAATGCATTCTGTCAATCAACGTTCCTGCGTAAATTAACTGTTTCGCAACAAGTATAGGTGTGTGTCCATGCAAGTTACATCCGACACTTAAGGCCAGTGCACAGCGTCTAAGAGCGCGGTGCACGTGAGCTATATGTGATGCATATCTTTGTTTTGTACTATTCGGGGGGCTGTTGAAGCAATGAGTGACGAAGTCTGCTTCTGCGCGGTGCCATCAAGAAGGATTCACGAGCGCTACTGTCGACAGGCAACGATCTGATAATGCCAATATCACGAGACCACACTCTGTTCCAAATAAGTTGCTCGAGTTTTTAGATATGTACCAGGTACAAGAGAAGAATCGATTCGCACATATGTGAGTACGACGATGCCTGCCACCATGCACATTTTCCCAACTGCACGTTCTTGGTTGTATTTATAAATTTCACCAAGCCGGGTAAGCTCCACTCACGGTGAGTGCTCGTGCTGTTGGCATAGGGAAACTGCACCGGTCGCTGCAGGAAAACATCGTCGGGTCTGTTACAAGATCCAAGAAGAAAGGGAACAATAGTTGTTTCCTGTACACAGACAGATAATACTAGGCAAGAAAGAGTGCACAGCATCTGTATTGTGGGTAAGTATGAATGGGCCCAAAAGCTATATCGTAGGTAAGTACTACTAAGTAGAGAGGTACATGAAGCAAGGCTGCCTAGTACATGCCGTGTATAGACAGTGTGCGTTCGGAGGAAAAAAACATAAACAACAACGAAATCCCGCCGCACTCTAAACACACCAGAACCACAGCAGCACGGCGACATGGACCAGCTCAATACAGTTGATGGCGAAACAAACCCCACGCGTTAGTCCAAACTCTCTCGCTTCTGTAGTTGCCGGGTTTGTGAAAATCGGCGAAGTACACCCCTCACGATCAGTAACGCAAAACCGCGACTATTACAGATGGAAATCCATAAAACAAATGGAGGCCCAAACGCACCGCTACAAGAGTTTTTTTTTCTGTACGGTCGCTTCGCTCCCTCGGTATATTTTTTGGCGCTTCGCGCCAATTGAGTTTAATTGTCCATAGGAGGTAAGACCATGAAAGTGCGGCCCGCGTTTGCTGGGTTTTCCTCTTCCCGTGATTACTGTCTCACTACAGTTTAGGAGATATATACTGGAATCGTCATGGAGAGATTTGGTATCAGGATTGCCGTTTTACGTTGGAAATTATTGAGGATGGAGTTTGGGATTGCCGTTTTACCTTGGCAATGATGAAGGATGGAATTTGGGGTTCGGTTTTACCTTGGCGATGATTTATTATGGAACTTGGGACTTGCCGTTTTACCTGGCGATCGGTGATGAGGCATCCGGGTCCTATCGTATCGCGCACCGAATAGGGGGACTGTTTGTGGTATGCGGTTGCTCGATACTGGTTTCCCGTATGTAGGGGTTTCATATATTGTGAGGTTTCGTATTATGTATCGAGGCATTATTTAGTATGCCTCGTAGCTGGAAGTGTGTTGCTGCTGCCTATGAAAGCAGTCGCTCATGATAATGATACAACCCGGGCTTTGATGATAACGATACTGCCCGTCTATATGTGAGTGGTACAGCCGGTGACAATTCTGGTGCGGCTTACCTCCTGTGTGTGGTTTATGTGGTGCGGTCTCTGACTAAACGGTATTGACCCACCTGGTATGTGTTTGGTATTTGTGTGTACGAGTATTATATATTCTCTACTCGATCTACGCCATAGGGGCACGCCGCGTGGTTACACAGAACACGTTATGCAGCAAGCGTATTCAAACAGGTGTCCCAAGCAGCGGCTACTACTGCGGTTGCCATGTTCACGATAGCGATGGCGGTTCTACACGGCACGTCGTGGGGTATGTAACACCGACACCTCAACGCGTCCCCACAACATTGTTTATCATGGCTGCAAACGGCTCCTCCGAAGGCGTGATCCACCATCCCCGACAGGTTTATGGGTCACTGGAGCAGCCCCAGCGCGAGTTCCGAAAGCCTCTAGCATATATATGACCACCCGCGGCGTCTCAAAAACTCGTAAGGCCGTCGTAAGCCCAGTTTTAAAGGCCTATTCACCCCTCAAACCACACGAGGGCTGACAAGGTCCCGACTTTGCTTATAGTCTCGCTCGCTGTATTCCCGTCGCGGCTTTCCAAATGCGGCATCGGGGCTGCGCCAGCCACCCAAGATATCCCATGGTTAATAGCGTCTTAGTTGTTGCCGGCAGACATAATCTTCAGCTGACCGGGGCGCGCCGATGTACATTGTTTGGCTTTTTAATCGAGCGCCGTGGTATTTCCGCCCATTGGTTGACACTATCATGGCGTACCGTGGCAATCTGCCATGTCGTGCCATGGCATCTGATGGCTCTTAGAAGTGCGTCATTGCACTTCATGACACTCCAGGTGCTTCCACGAACTGTCATGGTGTGTCGTAGTAATGCATTGGGGTTCGACGGCATGTTATTCCTTAAACGTGCATGAGAAAATACACAGCATTGCCATGGTATTGGCCCATGATAGCATTGACATGGAAATAAACGCTCGTGGCAATTCCATGGTGCCATGGAACGGTAAACGGTAAGCCCCTGACAAAGCGATCTTATTGGCATCGCACTGGAAAACACTGTAATGGGATTGCCACTGTGTATGCACGGATGACACGCGTATGTCATTGCCACGACAGCCAATCAATTACAATGCCACGGTTAGGAACGGCAATGCAATGACATGCGAAGCGCATTCACCACGACAGTACATGGCAATAATATGAGTTACCGTGGAGCTACCATGACACACAATGGCAATGCCATGATGCCCCGTGGCAATGTCATGTCAACCCATGGAGGTTCGTGGCAATGTTATGTCATGACAGGGTGGTTTATGGCCAAGGCATGGCGTGCCATGAGGGTTCGTGGGATTGCGATGGCATGCGATGACATGGCATGAAAACACAAAAACACAAAAACGTAGATATTGTATCCAATCATTCCGGCGTCATGGTGTATGCCGTGGCAAGTGACATAGCATCAGCAAACAAAGTAGTTACCATGGCGTGTTGCCATGACGTTTTGCGATGGCACTGCTATTTCACAGGTCAACGCCACGGTCGGTCATATTTTGCATGCCATGAAAAAGTCAAATCGGGTAGATCCCTGGCCAATTATTGCCCTCGATAAGCTGTACGTATATAGTTCATGTTTGGCTATTCGAACACAAACAACTGCTGAATATATTTTCCTTCGCTTGTTTTGTTTGAAGCCCTGTTGATCCCGACTGCTGTGGTACCCTGCGATTCATCGTATTTCAAAAGTCGTTATCGCCGATTACAACATTTGTCTCGCCCTGACTACTACTACTACTACTACTACTACTACTACTCCTGTATACTCGTACGTATGATATATATGACGTGTTTCGTCTTGGCGGCCGCATAGTCTTCGTGAGCTGTGGTGATTGAGTGGTTCATACTCAACTTTGAACTCAGCGTGATTATTATCCTAACGCGTCTTTTAAGACAACAAGCCCTATGTGGCCGGGCGCGGTGCGTACAAATGCGGGGGAGGTGCACTGTCGTTAGCATCGTCGCCAACGTACTTCCCTCGTTCATCTTGCATCGAGGATGGTGTTCTCCGCGGTTAGGGTGCGACAAAACCACAAACAGCGTTGTACAGCCAGCATCATGTCTCACGAGTGGACGTATGTGGCAGTAGCAACAACAGCTTCAGGAGTACAGCGTAAGCAGTAACAGGAGAAGCAGAAGAAGCTGCCGCAGAAGCAACAACAACAACAGCAGCAACAACAGCAGCAGCAGCAACAGCCACAAATAAAACAATGCCAACAATAACAACAACACTCAAAGGCGTAAGGTCCCGACGCATGTAGCATGTAGAGTGCAGTAGGTGTTTAGGCCCACAATTTACGAGTACGCTCGTAGTGTTGACCAACGAAAAAAAGGCTTGATTAAATTATTGATTATTTCGGCATTTCTGTGATTAATTTACTGCGATCATTTGAATAATATAGTATAGTTGTCGCTAGGAACTCGCGCAGCAGGGTATTAGTAACGACCATCAACTTGTGTGCATTGGTGGGGAAAAAATAGGGAAAAACGTTGACGACGTGCCCCGAGAACCCGCTCTGCCTTCCCTTCAGGCGGTACACGCGCATGATGGCGCAGGCTTTGGCAAAGAGCATCTGCTCCACTTGCGTGAGGCCGTGAAGTTTTGGAGAAAAATCCCCCGGGTCCATGTCATTGGCGTTGGTGAAAGCCGTTGGCACTTTTCTGTTTCGCTGGCGGCGTTAACAGCTGCACGGTAAAAAACAATACACAGGAGCATAATCAGTTAAATATTCAATATTCCTGTGTGCCAGGTATGGCAGTTTCTTTCAGCACACCAGGTGTATGTACGTCGCATGTTGGTAAGCCTACAAAAGAAAAAATAAATACTGGTCATGCAAACAAAATGGGCGAGTAGAAGAACAGGTGGGATGTGGATGTGTGATGTGGAGGTATGAACACAAGGGTTCCGGGTTTGAGACCGTCTTCGCCTCCTCTTTGTGTTCGTTAGAGTTGCAGTACGTCTACTATATAATTATTTCAAACTGATTACGCAACCAAAATGGGCGAGTAGAACAACAGGTGAGATTGGGACGTGTGAATACGAGGGTCCAAGGTTCGAGACCGTCTTCACCTCCTTCTTCATATTGTATTCGTTAGAGTTGTAGTACGTCTACTATAGAAATAAATAAAATTGACTTTGCTATCAAAATGTACGAGTAGAGCAACAGGTGAGGGTAGGACGTGTGAATCCGAAAGTCCCGGATTCGAGGTCGTGAACGACTCTTTGTTTTTCATATTTTTAAGTTGGAGTACAACGTAGTAGACAGACAAAAATATGATAGTATGTTAGAGTACAACGTAGTCGACAGATACAATTCTTATAATTTCATGAAAAGTGCAGACAGAAAAGTGCGGACATAATCAACTGTTTACTCAAGTAAGAAACTGGTCTAGGCTATCTTGCGAGAGGCCCCTATGTTATGGTACTGCTGGCATGATGTGGAAACGCCTGGTAAATACCTGGTATCAGGTATAATAATCGTATTGGTAGTACTTGGAAGGCGGTATCTTAGGTGGGAACCAGGGATGGTTCCCGATGGCTTTTAGCCATCTCACCTGCCTTCTCAGTCGTTCATCACGCGAAAACGGAATAAACCTGCTCTTCTTCTATCTCTACGCAAACAACACACGTGAGTACCAACGAGTACCCGTTCCATAGGCTGACCTGGCTAGGGATACCCTGTCCTCTTATACCTAGCATCTCTACACCTATCACTAGACGTGAAAATCTAGTATGAATAGCTGTTGATTAATCATGTTCGGGTGCATAATCGCAAATATTGATCTGTAGCGAAATGGAAGCGTTTTCATGCGATAAAGTTTGCGCCGCTACTTTGCAGACCGGAACAGCTCTGTACCCCAGCACACAAAACAGGCCGCGGCGGTCTCGCAATACGAGTACAGCACACTGCACGTGGTAGTGGGAATGTTTTTCCGTTGGCAATAGCGTACGGATACGAAAATATTCATAAACAATCTCAAAATATGGGTTGGTTCATTAATCATGATCCTTTTTTCTATTTGGCATCATGCTGGTGGAACATTACAGCAGTGTTGCGGAAGTGTCGCAGTACGAGTACAGTGCACTTTTATTTTTTTTGCTTGGTGTAACGCCTGTTGTAGCGGGCACGACAGCGATGCTACAATCCCTCGCATCACCCATTTTTTTTTTTTTTTTTTTTTTTGCCGTGATCGCTTTTGCCTTTGTCTCTCCGCCCCCCCGTATTTTCCTAGGACTTTCTTTGGCTGCCTAGCTACGTACGTATACATTTTGTTTTTTGTTACTTCCTCTTCTCTTTCCTGGACTCTCGTGTGAGGCACGAGGACGAAACGGAACTGAGTAGGAAGTGCCACGTATCCGTTGTATGGGTGGCGCCCAAGGGAATGGAGACAGAGGGTGGGGGGGTTCGTAGGGAAACCGCGGCGGACGAAAGCAGGAAAGAGACGGCAAACAGAGTAGGTACCAGTACCAGACCGACTAGCTGGTAGAACCTGCCTGTACTACGGGCACAAACCTGCCTCAGCTGGCTGGAAGGTACTTTTGGTGTGCTCTGGCTGCCTGTCTTTTCCTGTCGTTCTTAGTCTTGCTTTGTTGGCACTGTTTTTTTTTTTGTTCATTTCATTTCATTTGGTTTCTTTTAACTAGATGTCGCATCTCATCTGGGAGAAGCACGACATTTTTTTTTGTTTTCTTTTCATTTTGTCATGCTTTTGTTTGGTTGCTTGATTGTTGATTTGCTTCAGTATGTTTACTTTCTATTATTTTTCCTTTTCGCTTTTTTCTTTCTTTTCTCTTTTTTTCTCTTGCATGCACCTGGATTGCTAGCAGGGTAGGTCTTGCCTGTCGTATATGGCATTGCATTGTCTGCTCTGCTTACTGCACTGAGCGTAGTATCTCTGTGTCGTAGTTTTGTGACCACAGAACTGGTACCTTTTTAGGACGATGAATCGGCACGGACACTGGGTGTGCTGGATGTCGACGGGTAGAAAGGAAGGTTTAATGTGAAGAACACACACACACACACACACACTGTGCGCGTTAGTAGGTATGATATGTTGTCGTTAGTAAAAGCGTAGAGTTACAAAAATAATCACAGATAGGATAATCACCAAACATAGGTTGATTAAATAACCATTGAATAGTCTGGAATAGTCATGATTATTTTGAAGATAATCAAACAATCACGGCCTCGATGGTTAGTTATTGATAATAATTAATCACATAATTTAATCAACTCAAGATGTTTTTTGTTTTTGTTTTTGTTTTTTTGGGTCAACACTATTTACTATTTACTGGTATATACGTACGACGGCGCGACCAAACCCGTCGCACATACCATGTATAACATAATATTTTACAGCAATACAACCGACTTCAGAAACAAAAACTACTGCGTAAAGCAGCAACAGCAGTGTATGATATGTGGTGGTAATACGTACTGATACGATATACTCGCATGCGCTTACCGTATTGGTCGAAGAGTTGTTGGCGACTCGCCTTGCCTTGTCAGAAAGGCCTGTGTCCAGTGCTTCTTATGGTCCCAGCTATCATACAGCAGCAGTAAGCTGAACACCGAGTTTACGGCTGCACTTCCATGTTCTTACCTCCTACATATGGACACATCGACTTTAAAAAATAGCAAGAGGCCGAGGGAGCGAAGCGACCGAGGCCATTTTTTCTGCCTTAGGCAAAAAGCTCTTCCTAGCGGTGTTTACAGGCTTCCATTTTTTTCATCAGTGTCCGTCGGTAATAGTAGTGTTTTTGTTTTTTTATTGTGAGGGCTGCCCGCCAATGATTTCTACAAACTCGGCATATTCAGAAGCGAGCGAGCGAGTTTGGACTAACGCGTGGGTCGTGTTTTGTTCCCAACCACCTCGAGTCGGTCGCAGTCACCGTGCTGCTATGGTTCTGGCGTGTGTTGAGTGTCGCGGTGTTTCGTTGTTGTTCCCCCTTTTTCCCCCTGCGAAGGAACACGGTCTATACATGGCATGTATTAGGCAGCCTCGTACACTTCTCTACGCGTACTGCTGTACTACTTGCCTACAATACGTAAAGCTTTTGAGTCCATTCATAACTGCCCACAATTTGGTCCATTCATAATTGCCCACAACACAGATGCTGTGTACTCTCCCTTTTGCCGAGTATCATCTACTTGTATACAGTAGTAATTAATTTTCTTTATTTTCTTCTTGGATTGTTTAACGGCTTCTTGGATATGTGGACAGGTCAGACGAGGCTTGTCAGCTTGTCAGCACCGACCGGTACAGTTTTCCTATAACAACAGCAGAATAACTCACCGTGAATGAGGAACTTGCCCAGTCTAGTGGAATTTATAAGTACAATCGAATACCTGAAGGTAGGAAAATATTCATGGTGGAAAGCATCATCATCGCATTCACAGACGTGCAAATCCATTCTTCTCTTCTTGTATCTGGTACCACAATAAATACAACTCCAGCAATATCTTTGGAGTAGAACGCGGTCTCGTGATATTGACATGATTAGCGTGCTGCCTCTCGACAGTAGCGCTCGTGAACCCTTCTCGGTGGCACCGCCCAGAGGCAGTATTCGTCGCCCATGGCTCCTACAGCCAACCGAATCATACAAACCAAAATTAATCTTCACATATATGGCTCAGGCGCACCGAGCTCTTAGACGCTGTGCGCTGACCTTCAGTGTCGGATGTAGTTTGCATGGACATACCCCTATATTGTTTTGCGAAACCATCAGTACACGTAAAACGCTGCTTGGCGGAATGCGCAACACACGAAATACGGCATGATCGTGCTGTCAAAGTATGCATCGTAACAACGTCAACTACAAGTTATGACGGCGTTTGCTTGAAACCTATTGAATCAATGCACACGCTTCACTCGTCGTACATGATAGTGTTATAAGGATTACCCTGAGCTGGGTAATTGATCGATCTTTTACCCCTATAGCTCAGCGGTAATACCCTCACATTTGGCGTCGACGGCAGGACACGGGTTCGAATCTCACTTCGAACGTTTCTTTTTTCAGAAACGCTTGCGCGTGCGTCCCCAAATAACACGTCTCCCTGGTTCCCCAGGTATTGAAACGAAGCGGGTAGGTCAACGTACGGCCGTATACGGTACCGACGTCCCAAATATCCCGCCGTTCAGAGGGGGGGAGAGTGTTATAAGGATTACCCTGAGCTGGGTAATTGATCGATCTTTTACCCCTATAGCTCAGCGGTAATACCCTCACAATAGAGTTTGGTCTGATCAAAGCTGTCCAGATTGTCCTCACTCAACGTGCACCACTACTGCTTGGGCGACGGGCCAGAGTTGCAGCTCGCCCGAGCATTATCGCCTTGGCCGCATACAACTCGCACCCCCGACAAAATTTACAGATGCCGTTTTCTCCTTTGGCTGTTTCAAGTCGCGGCAACGCTCTTCTGGTACACCGTCGTTAATATTGCCTCTCAAGTTGGAATCAAAACAACTGGATATGGTGGTACTTCTATGCCCCCACTGCCATCTCCTACCATCCTGCGGTCAAACGCACGAAAACCTCGGCGTCGTTGATGACTGCACTCTGGCGCCCCCTGATCTCGAGCAACATTATGTTCTGCATAATATCTGTTCAAACTGGAGGTCGTCGTCAATTCAACAAGCCAGGCCTCTGGCACGCGTGACCCCTCCAGGGCCTCGACTGCCCACGGGAGCGCGCTATTTTGTCCTGAAGGGTGCATACCTTCCTCATATGCGCCTCAGCGCTTCCCTGGTGTTGGCATGGCCGTGCAAACAGCGTCACCACCCGTGAGGCGCGGGGTGTGGGTAGCACGTTTCATGTAAGCCCACGTACAGTCGGCAAATTCTGGGAACTATTCAGATCCTCCCTCGAGCACCCGAAAATGAAAAAAAATAACGCGATGGACTTTCGACAGTAGGCCTCATGTGGCTGGCCTAGTTGCTCAAAATCGAGACAATCGCGTCATTTCCCGCTTCCAAACACGCGACGACATCGTACTACTTCATTAAGTGGTATATAAGGGAAGGGTACAGCGCCTCCTAGCTGAGACGAGCTTCACTAATAGGTTGCTGAACTTGGAGCGTCGCCGGGACGATTACTAGTAGGGTAGCAGTCGACTCAAACAACTCGGAAGCAGAATAGCTCTGCTCAAGGGGTGTGCATGAAACCCTCCTGCTCCAGGGCTGCGTAGCAGCATTAGTTTCATCATCAAAATAAAATCCTCGACACCTCACAACCGTTTTACATCCTGTTACGTATAACTGAATCGATATTCGACGTCACGGTAGGATACTGTGGACATACAGTTCGGATACTCCCCGCTGCCTAACCGCACGAAATCGAATAGTTTACACGGGTGAGGATAACCGATAAAGGCAAAATCAAATATTTCGTTAAAGTACAGAGCTACAAACCCTTTTCAAGCCAGTGGCAACACGTAGCAAGAAAGGGCCCGGTACCGTACCAAGCCCTCGATCAAACCGAACCTGCATGGCCCCGTGTGCCAGCCGCTCATACCCCGCCCTCTCCCTACAACACGGTCCCGAAAGGAGTATTCCGTCTCGAAAGGGATGCGCGTTCAGAGGTCAAGTGCTAGGGTAAGCAACGATTGAGTTCGCCCCCCCGCACCAGCAACGTCGAGATCGTGGATAGCAACATGGTATTTCAATGCTTTTACCTACACGACGAGCGGATTCTCGTATGTTCTTCTACACCGTGCGTGCTGCAAGCGCGCTGAAAAAAACGAAACCCAGCCACAGAAAACTCCCTTGCCTCCTAATACATTGACTGGCCATGGGGATCCGTCATTAGTAAGCCTTGAAATGAACTTTGCTCTGCAGCCTCCCTCGCTTCCTCCCGAAGAACATATTGCCGAACCTCTATGCAGATGTATACACCAGATGGGTTACCGATGCTGTACTAGCTTAGGAGGATTTATCACGATGCGGATCATCCTGCCAGAGGTGGCGACGAACACAAAAATGAAATATTAGCAGAGGCAACAGTAGGTGTTGTGCTACACAGCCATACCTCACTTGAAGCGAAGGCCAGACAAAGTACATGGTACATTTCGCCTGTACATTCACTCGGGAGCACGACACCCAACGGACTCAAGTGTGGGAAGGTCTCAAACTCTGCGTGAATTTCACATGGCGCAACGATGCAGCTAACCCTGGGTACGAATGAATGAAGCAGTGGCAGTTCCACTATCTATATAAGTCGACATGGTCATGGCTTCTGCCCTTGTGGCCGAGGGCCTACTCCACTGCCTCTGACACTCTGTTTTCACTTCATTACAACGCATCTCCCAACCATACGCGCCGTTCGTTTAAGGGGCCCCCTCGAAAAGGTGCCGCATCGTATGGGAGACCTCGAGGCGCACTAATCGATATACCCATTGGTTGTAGCCACCGAGAGAAGAGGAGTAATAGAACACTTGGCATCAAATTACTTATAGATGCAAGTATACCACAGACCATCCGCTGGAACTGCGTCAAAACTAAAAGGCGCGGCCGTATGATACCGTACAACCTTGTAGCAGAATTGCAGAAAGAGGGGAAACGGCGTAGGCATGTAACCCAAAGAGCGGTATTGCAGCGTTAGTTTCCATGTAGAAGTGTGGGGGGGTGGGTTATATACCCAAATCCCATCTCACTACTGTTCAGCTACTAGATCCAGTTTACCAAACCAAAAAGGTCAAGCAAATGATATCCCGGCCGTTACTCACCTGAATCGGTAGATCCTCAGTACCCTTTTAACTGAAAACGTCGGCAAACCCTGCCGCCAGCCTTGTAATTTTGCTCTCTACTATCGGTGTGGCTTAACCCCCCCACCCCCCCCCTATAAATATATGATATATTTATAGTTTGGGTTGGCGTCGGTTGGCAACGACGCTGTAAAACACGCCACTCGCTGCGTGAGCTAGACAACCAGGGTGCCGTTTTTTTTTTTTTTTTGGCGGTCACCAAAGCTGGCGGTCGAGTAGATCATTTGTGCGGGGTGGAGAACCTTTGCTCCGCACAAGGGGAATGGTCGTATCACGTAGTGTTAATATGGTAAGGCATCCGCGAGGCAGTTGACGTAGTAAAACCCATTGCTGTCTCGGGAAGTGGCCACACCAGAAATTAAATTAACTCATTGAAGCTGTCGTCCATATGCAAGTCCGCCTCAGAGGCGGTTCTTAGCAGGATGCAGCTCACCCTCCATGCGACTCGCCCAATACCTCACGGCGCTTCGCGCTTGGTGCAAGCAATGTCTGCCTGGTTGGTGAAAACCCAACGCGCTCCGTCCCGGCATTGTAGGGATGCGAGGGTCTATGGTCATATGACTACGGCCGTGCACAACATGAGTACACCCCCCCCCCCCCCCATTATCTCCACATTTCCCTCGTGACGGGCCTCGTGGCGTCGGTGTAGAGACCTATGACGCCATCGGTTTTGCGCCCGGAAATGAATCAGGCGCCAGGAGGAATTATCCCCTTCGATAGCCAGCATCACGCGAATGGCGTAGAAGCTCTGCTAGGGTGAGCGGCCTAACATTCCGCCTGGCCATACTTCTCTGAAACAACAAAGCAGTGCATCACCGTTTGATCCCGTTGTGTTAATTTGCGGGTTGGACCTGACATTCAAAGCGCGTCTTGAGTTGGTGTGGTCTGTCTTGTGGATGCCGTGTGAGGTTGGTCCATAGCAAATAAACAGGAATGAAGACGGAAATCCACCGTACACCCGGACGGAACCATCCTCATCACTTCTACTTTCCTATAATTCCGCAGAGAAACAACCCGAACCGTGCATGGTGTGCTCTTCTTCAGTATGTCCGCACGCTTGCCGTGACAGGAAACTCTATTTCGCCACTGGAGGAGGTTCGCTAGAATATGGCAGACCAAGTACGTGACGACATAGGCGTAGCACATCGCTACTGACATACGCTACTTATCCTAGTTCAATAAAACTCCAACTACAGTAGGTCGCCAACGAAGCGTTTGTGCAGTCAAACAATATGTGTTTTATCTTGTAGCTTGAGGCCTACACGTGCCGGGACGAGTTCCACCCGGGAGGCCTGGTTTGTCCTCCCTCCCAGCTTTCATCCATTTTATGGGTAGGATATATTGGGTCTACCGTGGTATGGCACGACTCACTCGTGCTGTTTCGCCAGCGAAAAGGGGTTTGTGAGATGCCGAAAGGTAAAACGGCGCGTCTGTGAGATGGAGCTTGAATGGGCATCGCACATTCAGGAGCAGATATCGACCTATTTCAGCAGAAGGGTTTTGTTTCTTCCTTAAGGCATGCAGGTAATCGTCAGTTCCTTGCGACAGTCCATATGTAGGGTTTGGAGGACTCGTGTTTCATTCTGGCAGACCTGATACCGTCACGCACGGGGGGATTGGCGCAGTGGTTTTAAGGTGGTACCAACTTTGATATTAGAGTAACAACGGCAGCGGTAGTCATCCTTCCCTCCGTTCACAATACAATTTTAATCGACCTACGGGTTGCTTGTCTTGACGTCAGTTCAACTACTGCTGTTCAAACCACATGCGCATCATCTATACATTGGGGAGGACGAAAGGACCTTACCCTTGCCTGGTACGTCCTCCCCTCCGTTCACCATACAAGGTAAAACGCCGTATGGGCTGCTTGTCTCGACGTAGTTTCAACTCCTGCTGTTCAAACCACATGCGCGCCATTTACAATGTGTAGTAGACAACATCACCTAAACTTCACCTGGCAAATACGGGGGCGGTGTTCAGCACTCGCGTAAACTTGATATTTCCCCAAAACGAGTAACTGGTACCACTCACCCAAACTATACTCTCGACAAAACAAAGGGTATCCAAGCCTACGGGGCGTATTAATATTCTCATTTCTACGTTGCTGCCTACCGGTCTATAAACATCCACCCGTCTGTAACCTGTGAGGCAAACACACCATCGTATATCGTCTGTAACCTGTGAGGCAAACACACCATCGTATATAAAATACAGAATATGGTTTCGACTGGACGAAACTGCATCACATTTTAGTCGGGGCGAAAAGTTGCAGGGGGGGGATAGATCTCGGTACGCTCTTCGCGGAAGTCATCGTGTTACAGTAAGAGAACATATAGGGTTTCCAAGTGGAGCACCATTTGATTTAGGGGTTCCCAACGCCAACTATATTCTAGGCGTTAGAGAAGTCGCTGCCATTTTTAGGCGCATGCAAACTAATTTGGCGATTGCAGTCCAACTGCCTGCTCGCCAGCGGCGTGCGGTTCGTCCTCAATAGTAACGTTCGTGTAAAAGTAACAAGGACCACCAGCCACAACCGGGGTTGCCTCATTTATCAACGCGGGGTCACCGTAACGACGTTTCACGGCGTCACTGCAAACAAAGCGCTTGGGGTTGTCGGAAAAAAATATTTCGGGATCGCTACAGCACTGTTCGATGGGACTGCCGGAGCCTCCGGAGTCGCCGCACTAACAACAGCATGGTGGGGTCGCCGAAATGTATTTTGGGGACGGGCCCAGAGCATGATATATCTACTGTGGTTACCGTGGGAATATGGCTTCTGGAATCGTCGAATTATCATCGATGGTTTGGGGCCGCTGGAAAATCGCTTCTGGAGTCGCTCGACATCAGCATCGTGGCTTTCAGGCTGCTGGAACATCACGTCTGGGGTCGCTGGGCATTGCCATTAGGATCTCTAGTAGGGACATCTGCATCGCGGGGTCGCATCCACTCGACGACAACATCTATTTTCCTCGTGTAGTACGTAGCACCACACATCTTATTTGTATGGGAGGGCGGCGGTAACTTGGTTCGGTTGCAAGTCTATTTGTGCAACATCTGTTCTGCAGTAACACCACACCTTTTCATTGTACGGGGGCAGGCAGGAACGTCGTAGGCTGCGACGTAGTCATATCAACGTATTTGGTCAACAAACTGATCAGTGAAATATTGTTGGTTCTTGATGCGAAGTTGTGAGGTTTTTGCTGTAATTGGTCTTGTCGCTAAACAAACCTGCCTTCAACACCCTTTGGGTAGTACAACACCATGGCAGTTTAGAATGTGATTCAAGATCAAAGTATAATTGTGAACACATTGTGAACACCGCTATTCGACTGGTACCCTTTTCGAAGTAAAACCTACGGCTAGTGACGCCGTCGTACTACAGTAGTTAGCGCACGAAGGTATATCGTGCGAAGTATGTCTGTCTGGCATACGTATAGGGAGACCTGCGCGGGTTTCAATGTATGTGTGTGATACTTCTACGGTTTGCATACATGTCCATGCTTCAAACCTCGTACGACAGTAGTTTGGCTTTTATGTTGCCAGGTTGGACGTGTTGTTGCATTAGCTGTACAAGGGTTGGTTGTCCATCATAAGCGAAGAAGGGGCGGGTGATGTTGTTGCGACGCCGCAAAGGAGAAATGGACGTTGTTTGCGACATGGCAACGAAAGCACACGTAAAATATGCAGACAGGTAGTACAGAAAATAAACACCGACCACGTACAGAGAGCTGAAACTATCGGGAAAATATAACGGAGTAGGTTATGGCCACTTACAGCAAGCATCAAGCCAGAGTACCTTAGAACCTAGATATTGGGTAATCCGTAATCCTAGTGGATAGTGGATTGTAGAACGTTTTGATGTAGCACCTCTATCTAGGGGTTGTATTAAGGATAGCTACCATGTTACCCAGCAGTAGCCAGTAGTCTACAGTACACCGAGTCGCTGATCGGTAACATAGTTGACTGTAGTAAGTGGGCTACAGCAGACGTGCAAAGCCCTACGGCGGTCCTTCTCCTTCTCCTTCTCCTCATCCTGTCTTCTTGGGCAAGACTGGTCATGAAAACACGGACTGGCCTTGAGCGACATTTTTCGTTCAACATGAGTTTCTAAGAGCTGAAGCTCGAGCAACAACCAGTCGGTTTAACACCGGCTGACGGGCTTACCTCTGCGGCGGACTGCTCGATCTAACTCAGGAGCCGCGCACACACGCCACACGCCCACGACGGGGATTCCGCCAAGAGTAGGTACGAGTACTCGTGTCGTCGTCGTTCGGTGTGCGTGCTGGTTCAGTTTGATGATGCCGTCCACCTGAAGACGCAAGAATGGTTCCCGCAGGATATGTTTCCTCACCAGATTTCGTTTTGCATGGCATTTTTGGAAATCGAGAGTGCCGCGGGATTCCACGGGACGGGAATGTGAAAACACGGGGAATCAGACAGTTCGACGGGAGATCTTTGTACGGGAACGGAATTTCAAGATTTGCTCGGGAACTCTTTGGATGAGATCAAGGGGACGATATTTGAATGGGAACGGGAAAAAAACAAGAACAAAACTCTCGTGAAATCCTGCTGGCGGTTTCTCGCAGGAAGTTTCTCGAGGAAGGCGCTACAATTGATTACTCATACGGGTAGTTTGTGCCGCGCACACTTTGGTGCACACTCTTGAAATAAGTGTAAGTCGCATTTTTTTTTCGGCGGTGATTCAAGTATATATGGGAAAGAAAACGAAATATTAGGCATAAAGTGGTTCCGAATGGTGCATGGACTAAGCCCGACTACGTACCGGGCTTTCGGTCATTGTGCCAAAGGCATACCCGTACCCAGGGTATAGTGCAAAACAACCATATGTTGCGGGTACGGATACAGAAGTCTTACATAACTCACAGAAGTCCCTGGTATTGTGGCACGGGTATGTAGAAGTCACAGGAGTTCCGAGCGGGTATGAAAACGCTACATCCGTACCCCGGGTATTGTGGCACGGGCGTATATACAACTTCAGAAGTTCCGAGTACGGGTATGGATGTCTGGCAGAACCCACAGAAGGTTTTGTTAGGGAAATACCAGGGGAAACACCCCAGGTAGGGTTCTGCACGTACCCTGCTATGTGCTACGTGCCATTTCGGCACCGCTTGTCAAATTGACCGATCGCGAATTCTTCGTTTCCGAGGTTTTGTTTTATCGCCCTTATTTTTCTCTTCTTCGAATTAATAGTCGTCGAAGGCTTTTTTATCTCTCCTCACTACGCATTGTACGGTTCATGCCGTGCCTTTTTTCTCCCAAGACGACCTCGGCCCTTGCTTCCCTCGTCGACTCGCATCGAGTTTCGCCTACCCACGATGCTGCAGCAGACGTCTCAGCAATTGATTCCGTGTTTTCATTTGCTTTTTTGAATTAAGCCAAACCTCCAACCCACGTGGGATTCGAAGTCCAGAACCAATTATTCGCAGTTTTTGTTTTGTTTTTTCAGCCCATTTATTATCTTCGAACTTCCGTTTTTCTCCCTCGCTAGTCGTAACTCAGATCCGCGGTCACAAAGTAGGCACCTCTCCCTCTTCCCCCACTACGGTTCTTACTTTGCATTTTTATCGCGAGAAAATTTCAGCACTTTCTTCCCTCGTCAACTCTCGTCGAATTTTGCTCACCCACGCTATAATATGCGCTCTCGACAGTCAGTCGGTGTCATTTGAGAATAAAAACCTCCATGGGGAGAATCGAACCCTCCACATCCGGCCCAACAGGCCTCGCGGCTACCAGTTAGACCACCGGGGCGACCGGTATAGTTTTCGACGGCACTGCTTGTATCGTATATAGAAAATGTTTAAACGACACCTGTGAGACCGAGGATTCTATCGAAGCTCATTTTTGCAAGCTGCGTGGGATACTTCGATCGCGCGAACCACGTTTTTGTTTTAGAGTACATAATCTGACAGTATCGAGGCGACCTATATAATACGTATGATACCAAGGTAATACGTAACTATCCTGCCCTTCACCCTTCACATCAACATATATTAATATTAATAGTGGTTTCGTCGTTCTGACTCAAACTCGTATTTAACAGGTACGTACGAAGTATGTACATTCATCTTCACTATTTATTCTCTCTTCCGATAATATTGAGTGTTCGAAGGAACATACATCGTCACTGTTTGATTGCTCCATACATACATGTATTTGTATAATACGTCTATTATTATTCGAATATACCGAGAACGACTAACGTAACCATTTTTACAATACAAGCAAACACTCTCCCACGTTCATGCACCGCTAGCCCATCGCGCCCACAACCACAGCCGCACCGGCAGCAGCAAGGCCGCGTCACGAAACGCGACCATCTCTTTGGAGCAAGCCTCATCCAACCCACAGGTGTTCGCCCCCACCAGTAGTCTCGCCTTCACGCACCTTGTCTGGCAGAGGACATCAAACCGTGCACGCTTGCGATCGGGTGAGCTGATAGCGTTTTGAGGCCCACAGCGGTTTGCTGGCAGACCATAGATAGTTTGATGCAATGACAAGATCGGAGAGAGTGATGTTTTTGTGATTCACAGCGGAGACAAATTAAGACGTAGAGCCGGAGCGTCGACGTAAAGGCGGGCTGGGCTGGCTCCCATGGTTTCGGCCGCCACTCATAGTGCGCCGTAGGATGTAAAGAGTGTCGAGCACAACGCACAACATATTCTAGCGCTGCGCCAGAGAAACACCTGACTTTGCATTTATTTCCATGCCATCTTCGTACAGCATATACATATGTATATATATATACGCGTAGGTGTATCTTCACTCCACTGCTGCTTTATCCTGCTCTCTTTTTTTTCGTGTAAGCCTTTGCTGGGATAAGACTGGTTCTACGGTATATAGGGGAGGTACGAAGCCATAATTTTCACTACCTCTTTTTGCCACTCCGGCGAGTGACTCTGCGCCACCATCTCCAAACTGGAATTTTACTACATTTCTCGTTGGCGCAAGACGCTTGATGCGATAAAGGTGGCACTTTGTTATAAAGCTTACTGAACGACGCGACCCCTTAGCAACGCACAAGCGTCGGGATTTGATTATGTTCATGTGTTGCAGTGTTTTTCGTTTTTATAGTACTCAGGCCATGCTATTTGTCCATCAAGTACATACAGCAGTCGCTGCACTTTTACTTCCCTCCAAAATGAGTTTCTAGACTACTGCAGGTATAGAGCCATGCTCAAGCGAGGAGTCCTAGAAACACCATCATCGTGCGCCTCTGTACCCTAGCATGCGTCGCAGATTAACAACCAATCCCATGAATATCGCGGAACCGAATAGGCCCTCTTCTCTCGGACTTGCCTTAAACTCTGCCTTAACGCCTTTTCCAGAGAAGGGCTTTGCCTTTATCGAGCTCCATCGGTCTCACTGGGTTGAATGATCTTTGCTTGACAACGGGAAAATGCTTCTCAGGGGTCGTCTTCGGCTATCATCGAGCCCACAAAAAAACGCCGTAAGACCGACACTCCCAGACATCTGAAAATCGGGGGACCGGGCAAGGGTGCACAAAAAGAACCTTCCCGACACCACACACTACCACCGGTTTGTTCGGCCAACGAACAAAAGGGCGGGGGGGGGGCGTAAGGTTTATCGTTTTGGGTTTTTTTTGCAGGTCCATGGGGAGGTACACCCGGCGATACTAAATCCTATGTAAACTAAATAAAAGCTACGAGGCCGTACAAATTCCGACTTGAAAGTATTCCATACTAGATCGTTAGGGTTAGGGTTATAGGGAATACGAAGCCATACGAATTCCAAATATAAACATTTCAGGTGAGCCGGTGAGCAGTTGAGATCATACAAATTCCTGAATAAAACATGCTCATATATTATACATGCTATATACGTACTGCTTGTGAATCCAGTCATGATCGAGTAGGAGGCACAGCAGAAGTGTAGTACGTATGAAATGCTTTACAAAATAGATTGTACACTAAATCCTTTATGAACCAGAGCAGTCGATGTTGCGACGTCATTCCCCGCACTCTCAGCTGTGTTCTAAACACAAACGTCGGGCATGCAACACCCATCTTGATAGTGTGCGTGGATGCTCGGACGGCTACATAATAGATAGGATGTTTACCGTGACTGTGCGCGAAACAAAGAGCACGATGATCAGCACAGCGAGGGCATGATGACGAGTACTGTGGCTGCCGGTGGCGAGGAAGCAGGCACAGATTTGAGCTCCACCCCGGGCATATCTAGGGGCACGATACAAAACTGGTAGCGTCACAATTCCTGCACTTACTTCCCTCTCTATCATAGAGATAAGCGTTGAGGCTCTTAGAATCTTTGTTCAAGGCTCTCGTGTCTGTCTGTGGTCAAGGCTCGTTAAGGCCCGTTGAGGCCGTTTAGGTTTTGCTTTTAATCTAGCTTAACCCCCCTCTTTGTGTTCGCCGGCGGCAAGCTTTAGCCGTTCGCCTTAACGGCCCTAAAAGCGAGCGGTAAACGATGGGACCTAATAATGAATGATGGGAGGTATCTTTTACAGTTGTAACTCTTCAAAAATGGATTGAGAGGTGTACTTTTGCATTCAACTTGTGGATGACAACGACGAATAATTATAGTTTTCAATGTTATGTTTTGCACTCACCAGGTATGATATGGTCCGTACAGGGGGGAAACCAAACTTGCAAACTCAACAATTCTCACTCGCACTTGCCAGGGATGATATGGGCTTTCCTCCAGATTAAATCTCCAGCACCAGACTAACCTTTATTCACTGACTGGTTGTGGTTATATCCGGTCTCAATTGCAAAAACACCTCTACACAACGCTCGTTCTTCGGCGAAGGTTGGCGAAGGTGATGTTTCTTGACTTCGATTTTGTGTGCGAATTATTATTGCACGTTTCAAAAACAATCTGAAACATATCATTAGGGTTGTTGTTGTTGTTGTTGTTGTTGTCTTCACATTAAACCCGTTCTTTCTACTCAACCGCATCAGTACACCCAGTGCCTGTCCTGCTTCCCAATCCTAGAGAGATACAAATTCTGTTGTCACAGACTGTGAAACAGAGAAAAACCAAAACAAAATAAACGCAAATTAATGGGTAAAGCAAGTGAGATGCGTAACTTATCGGGTACGAGAACACAGCGACACGAGCCGGACCAAAAAAATAACAAAAAAGACAAAAAAGACAAAATAAAACAAGTTCTGAAATGAAACAGAATACAAATGACGCAGGGAGACAGAAGCGCCAGAAGCGCCAAAAGCGCTCCTAGACGAAAAGCACACGTGCCCAAGAGGAACAGATAACTGCTGCACGAGCGAGGCAACACGAAAAAAGAGAGAGACACCGGCATAGGGTGGAAACAAAGGGAGAAACAAGGCAAAAAAGCAAGAAAAAAGACACGAGAGAGGAAAAGAGAAAAATAGTTCTCAAGGCAAGCTCAAGGCGATGGTAACAACAAGTTCCCGTCTCTGCTATAAAAACTGATACGGGGACCATGTCACACCTTCTGCCATCTCATTCCCACTCTAAAAAAAACAAAACGGTGTCAAGAGTCGATACTACCTCTGCCGCGCCCCCCCCAGTGAACACATCAACGGAAACAAATAATAGAATTCAAGGACTAGTCGAGCCGATATCTGGCCACACGATCTATCATTTCGTTTCTGCATTCGTCGACAGCTGTATCAGTACGGCCGCCCCTGCCCCCCCCCCCCCTCTCCTGGTCGCCTCTCTTGGCGTCCTCAGCTGTATGCCGTAGCCAGCTCCTCTCCGCTTCGGCCCTGTGCCACCTCGCCATGAAATGGTCCGCCGCCTCGCCAACCCCCCGATACCACACCCCCCTCTTTTTTGCCGCCCTCGGCCATAGTAACGTCTCTGCTCCGAACAGTAAAGGGGAGCTTTCTGTGGAGCCCTCTGTCGCTCGAAAAACCCTGAGGTCATCTGCTAGACATTGTGCCCAGTTCTTTTCTGGTCGGCCAGGCCCCGGGTTCGTCCCACCGGCGATCGTCCCAAACATCACCCGCCTGGTCAGCCGCTCATTGGTCGTGCGCTGTACGCCCCCCGCAAAGAGGAGGCGTCGTTTGCGGATGGTCGTCTCAACGCTCTCGCATTGTGCCTTCTTGAGAGCCTTGGCGTACGACATGAGATGGTCGGTGCGTTGTCGGCGCTGGAAACCATTGAGCCGTAGGAGGAATTTGTGGTGTGCCGTTCGGAGCTCAGCGAAGTGCTCCTGGCCAAGGGTCCACGTCACACACCCGTACAGCAGTGTCTCCATCACCTCGGCCTTTAGCATGCGCACCTTTAGAGTGAACGGGGCATCCTCCATATCGTACAGCTCCCGCTTGAACCGATTGTAGCATGCCCATGCGAGTCGGATGCGTCGTTTGATCTCTGGCATAATGTCCGCGTTAGCGACGATAAGACCGCCAAGGTACACAAACTGCGTTGTCTGTTTATACCTCTGGCCCGCTGCTTCGATGACGAGCGGTGAGGTCCGGAGTGCCTGGTTTGGTGTCCGCAGTAGCATAGTCTCCGTTTTCTTTTTTGTGGGTAAACATAAACCAGTATAGTTTTCTCGAAACAAAATGTGGGGCACTCTATATAGGAATTCCCCAGACCTGATATTCCAAGGCTGGTTGAGTTGTGTAGGGTATACCTACAGAACCATACCCGGGGTATTTGCCGCGGTATTACCCTACAAAATAACTTAAATAAGTTCTGACTTTATTTATACCCGTACCATGGAACTTCTGTAAGTTATTTACGACATTTATACCCGTACCCGGAACTTCTGTAAGTTATGTACGCCCCGTGCCACCATAATGCATGGGGTACGAGTACAACACGTTATTTCACTATACACCTACACGTGACTTTTGTTAGTTATGTACGCCCGTGTCGTGATACTCAGGACTTTTGGGAATTCGGTACGACATCCATACCCCTACCCGGACTTTCTGAAAAATATGTACGCCCCGTACCCGGGGTAGCGGTATACCTTTGTGACAACACCTCGGTGCCGGTACCTATATTCGGGTGTAAACCATACCTTATATTTGCGGTCTTATGGCACCACTTTATGGCTCTTTTGTTTTCCTTGTTTTTCTTGCTTATTTCGCCGTCCAAAGTTGACTATGATACAGCAGCAGTATTATGTTGTACACTCGGAGTATATACTTTGAAGTCATTTTTCCAGGTAATGGGAGCATCTGTCGAATGTAGAATGCGGTAGACGTCAGTCACATGCTCCCAGAACCTGGGAGTAATGACGGCCGAGTCTTTGAAATGAGATACAAAGATGCTCCTATTATACTTAACACTCCGAGTATACTCGGAGTATTGAGTACACTTCGTACTCCGAGTACTGAGAGTATCAGAGTACTGGCGGGCTGAATACTGCGAATAACTGGGAGTATATGTAGTACTGAAGGCCCAAATACAGTTCGAGACAACGTTTGTAATTTTTTTTTTCTCATCCCATGTATTATCTTCGCCCTTCTATTCTCTCTCCCTCTTTAGTCGCAACTCAGATCCAGGGTCACTTGTAACCCTTTTAGGACTGCAGACCCGTTTTGGGGACAATCCACTCTAATGCTAAGTAGTTTGTCCCCAAAACGGGACTCCAGTCCTAGAAGAGCTAAGTAGGCTCTTCTCCTCTCTCCCCACTACAGTACATTAATACGTGCCTTGCATTTTTATCGCGAGAAGATTTCAGCAATTCCCTCCCTCGTCGACCCTCGTCGAATTTTGCCTACCCACGCGATAATAATAGGCGCTCTCGACAGTTCGTGTTATTTGAGAATATAATTAAATCTCCATCCGGGGACTCGAACCCTCGACATCAACGCTAGCAAGCTTCGTGGTTATCTGTATCTGCTAGACCACCAGAGCGACCGGCTATGTATTAATTTTAATAGTTAGCTTTCGCATTCGTGTCGTTGTTGTTGTGTTCTCGTACTTGGTACGTTGACATTTCACTTGCTTCAAATTATACCCATTCATTTGCGTTTGTTTTGTTTCGTTTTAATCTGTCTCACAGTCTGTGACCACAGACTTTGTATCTCTCAGGGATTAGGAATCAGTACACACACTGGGTGTACTGATGATGTAGTCGGGTAGAAATGACGAGTATTGTATGTATAATGTGACGACAACACACACGCCTTCGAAGTACACGATATATTTTTTGAGTACTTGCTCGTATACTGTATACATACATACGACGTATTTGAAGTTGTTTGGTTCCTGTTGCTTTTTTTTGGGACGCCATTACGATTGGCCGAGCAGATCGATCAAGTTCTGATTACCTGGTATTTCGCAAGACACATATTATATGATATAGTCCGTGCAGCTTTTTTTTTCTAATATTTTCCACACCACCAAGGTACATGTTTCTCCGGGTATACATCACCGATCAAATTTTCAAAAGTACCTCTATAACGCTTACTCTTCCGCGCAGGTGTTTCTGGAAGAAAAAAAAAAGGAACATTCTCTGCATCTTTACTTCTAAAAAAACAAAAATATATTTATATTTTTTTATTTCAATAATACGAAGAGTGTAATTATGACTGGACTATTTAGACAACGGATTTCATTAGCTCTCGGCGTTGTGCAGGTGATCTGACCTTCCGTTTTTATAGAAAACGAAAACTCGAGAAGAAACAAGACAAAAACTGAACCCGGAACCTCATTTATATTTCAATCTTACAAGGTTTCCATCCAACAGATGTGGAAATAGAGGTCGCCAAACGATTCCTTTCATCGAGTTACAGGTCATCTGATTTTTTTTTTTCTCATCGTAACGTTATTTCTCAAAATATTCACTGTTTTGTAAAAAAAAAGTTGATTTGGCTATAATTATGCACTCGACAACCTGGAACTTACTTGATTTTACAGTGGCCGAAAAAAAAAACTGAAAAAACAATATGTGTTCGCTCAGCCCTGGTGATTACGACTGTGTTCAGCGTTTCTTCCAACTCGTCGTATTTCAAAAGTTATTAGCCGAAAACAGATTGGACAAACTGTACTGCACGGACCATATCATATCATACTATTAGTTCTCTTAGTTCTCTTATCAGTTACTATTAGTACTAGTACTTACAACTGCACCAGACATCACCAACGCCTGCTCGTAGCGAGGGTGAGCACCATTTGGCAGCACACGTTGATGATGCGAATCGACAGGAAGAAACTCCTGATCACTTCTACTGTAGTTGTGAAAATACAGTAGTAGAAGTGATCAGGACTCTGGCGGGGCAGGGGGAGCCTGCCAAAACATGACCTCAGACTCCCTCAGATGAAAATATTGACAGATATCCTCGGGATGGAGGAGGGAAATGAAGGGCGAATGAACTACTACTATTAATACTACTGCCATAAAAATCAAGGATGATAAATGGGAGAAAATATGAAGAAAAAGTCGTTTGTTTCGTAAAATTGTTTTTTTTTGCGCAGGGGAGGAAAATAAAGCAAAGCTCGTGCCTTACCGCTGCTGTATACGCAGCCGGTGCTGTTTTCGAAGTTCACTTTAGGTTCTTTTTGCGTTTATATTCCATGGTTGGGCTTACACTAAAATTTATATCGTAAAGCGCAAGGTTTGATAAATATAAGCTGCCACCTGCGTATGTAGATGAGACCACGTATGTACTATCATATAAAACTGGGATGTATAAGAAACTTTACCAGCGCCAGCCCCCCTGCACCCCACACGCCACTCTGGAGTACTTGAAACAGTAAGGGGTCAACTGGGCCTCGACACTCGACACTATGAGAAGCGTGATTGGTGATTGGCAGGCCCTGGCTGGGCCGGGTCGCTGCCGTTCCCCCTTTGCCTCTTGCTGAACCGGGCCGGTCCAAAGTCACTCGAGGACCTGGGCCGGCACGCGGCTCATGTGCAAAAATGTGTTCCAGGTCAAGGGCGTAAAAAACAAAAAAAGAGAAAACGACACCACACTCGTAGGAAGGTCAGAATGAAAAAACAAACCGGATCGCTGTGATCACAGGACGAAATGAGCGAAATATATATACATACGAGTATTTTCCTATTTTTGTTCCTTGTTTTCACTTGGTATTAGAGACCCCCCCTATTGTTTTTCGCTGGTTGGGGGGGGGGGGCATTAAAAAAAAAGTTGATTTATTGTTCCCTGGGATCACAAGGGTCCGGTTTTTCCCTCCACTATAGGGGGGGGGTAGTGGGGTGTCTGGGATTCAGATCCGCGCACACCCTTGACCAGGTATATATATATATTACGATATATATATTTATGCGCTGGGCCAGGCAAACCGGCCCGGCCCAACCCAAGGCCGGCCGACCCGGCGCCGGCCCGTAAAAAGGCCCGGAGATAACCATAGATAAGAAAACACAACAAAACAATATGCTCTTCGACTACGAGTAAGTCTAAAACTCCGATCTACGTCCACTTGCCGTATGCTGTTAACTCTCCCCGCGGCAAGGAGTTTCTTTGTTTTTTTTTTTTCTGCCCACATGCAATCTGCCCACATCCAAACTATCTCCAGGATGGATTCAAGCTTTATATACTGCCCCAAATAAATGTATCGAGCATCAAGTGAATGTCCACAGCTTGTTATTAAAATGTAGAAATTTAATGTTGGTTTATGAACCCCTCTGCCGACACGTTACGATGTAGTTTTAGTATGTTTTTGTCCGTCAGATACTTACAGCAGTAGCAGTTACCTCGGTTACCCACGGTAGTGTTCAGTTTTGTGTTTTCGGGCTGCGCGGGGGGGGGGAATTAAAATTAAGTTGACTTGTTGTTTGCTGGGATCACAACGGTCCGGTTCTTCCCTCTAATATAGGGGGGGGTAGTGGGGTGTCTGGGATTCAGATCCGCGTACACCCTTGACCAGGTATATCTATGTATCTATCTATATATTATATATAGATACTTATATAAACAACTATACATTTACGTAAAGCAGGGTCGGTCGTTAGTAACGAGTGGACCGTAGAACAGCTCTTCTTCGTGACAAAGGGCCCAACTTTCGATTGGCAGCCTCAAAGTAGCTTTCAGCTCTTCACTTGTTGCTGGCAGCAGCACGGCTACAACTAATCTATAGTCCGTACTTTAGTTTGCCAGTTTCAACGACAGCGCACGGCAGCGCTTGGCCGGCATTTGAACAGCAGCAGCACTTCGTCGCCAACTACTTTGCAGGAGACATCGCCATACAGGTCATCAGCCAGAGCTGATTATGCGCATCAGCAGCACACGATCAACTGCCGCGATAGCGCATGCCTGAGTACTGTGGCTGCGGGCGCGGGAGCTACGTGCAGCAACAGCAGCAGTAACTGGCGGGAGCAGCGAGCGCTTTAGTGCGCAACCATCATGACGTAGTTGCTCGATGGCCGGCGTTTGTACAGCACCACCTGGGAGAGACACCTACATACAGACTATCATATAGAAGACCTCATGATGTATAGCGGCACAACCGGCATTTTGTGAGCGTAGATAGTGATAACATCATACAGACCATCAGGCAGAGCTCATGGCGTACTGTTGCTGCTGTACTGCAGCACTGCTACTGCTGTACTGCAGCACAGCAAGCAGCACTACTCAATCAACTTCTGCGACGGTAGCTGAGGTGGAAGGAGTGTGGCTACGGGGATATAACTGCTGGATTCCGTGATCATACACGTATGCGTTTAGTGCTGCGCTGTTGCTGTACAAATCACAGACTATCAGGTAGTGCTGTAGCGTGGTTACTTGCCCGGTGAATAGCTTGCTCGCACTTTCCCTGTGCGCAAGAGGTACGCCTTTTTCATTATTATTTTACAGGAAGCTCACGGGAAGTCCTCCATAAAAGAGTAGTGTTATTGCTGCAATAAAATAAACAAAATCGTGCCCGTATGTATACGAAGTACGCGTTCCAGGGTACATACGAGTAGCATACAATACGTACACCACCGGTATGTACGAGGGCAGAGTGCCTGCTTTGTCTCTTCGGGTCCGATGAAAAAAAAGATACACATTGTCGACTCGTCCATGGACCAGCATACCCTGGTAGACAACAGGATAGGCTGCCGCTCTGTATTGTTTGTTGCTGCTCTGCTATTGCTGCGTTATCGCGTACGGGGGGGGCACAACCTAACTACTGCTTGTTTTTTTCTTGCGTCGCCCGCATTTGGACAGTTGGCTGTAGGCTAGCGTTTAATATATTCTGTAAAATTGCAACTCATTGTGGCCACACTAATCCCCCATAGAATTGCAAGTTTTGGCGGACTAGCCCAAACCCAACTACAAGAAAAATGGATCCCTGCATGAATATTGACTCCCATCTTACAACCATTCCAAAGGAAAGTCTTGTATTTATATGCGCTGGGCCAGGCAAACCGGCCCGGCCCAACCCAAGGCCGGCCGACCCGGCGCCGGCCCGTAAGAAGGCCGGAAGAAAACCATAGATAGGAAAACAAAACAAAAACAATATGCTCTTTGACTACGAGTAAGTCTTAAACTCCGATCTACGTCCACTTGCCGTACCCTCTTAACTCTCCCCGCGGCAAGGAGTTTTTTTTTTTTTTTTTTTTCTGCCCACATGCAATCTGCCCACATCCAAACTATCTCCAGGATGGATTCAAGCTTTACTGCCCCAAATAAAAGTATCGAGCATCAAGTAAGTGTCCACAGCTTGTTATTAAAATATAGAAATTTAATGTTTTTTATGAACCCCTCTACCGACACGTTACGATTTAGTTTTAGTATGTTCTTGTCCGTCACATACTTACAGGAGCAGCAGTTACCTCGGTTACCTACAGTAGTGTTGTATTTTGTGTTTTCGGGCTGCGGGGGGCGGGGGGGGAGTGAGTCATCTAGGAGGTATATTTATTTCAATATAAAAAACCGAAACAAAACAAAGCATCCGTACCGGCTTGGCAAGGCGCTCATAGACCACGCGTTCGCACAATCAGACCTAATGTCCGTGAGATGGCGAAGACATAATATGTGATGTTCGTGCGGTAAACGTGCATTAAAAAAAACGTCGCCTCGTTACTACTTAGGCCGTCTCTTATGGGATTTTTTTAGAGGTTCGGAAAAGGACTCTTTTTGACCAAGGGCAAAAAAACAGCATCTTATGGAACTCAAAACGACGAAGTTTGACCACAAACAAAATATGAACATCAGTTCGACGAGTCCACCTCACTTATTCTGCCCCCCAGAATAAACAGGGTCAGAGGTTACAAAATGAAGTTCAAATTTGAGACTTCGTATAGGTTTTTGTGTGCATACTATATGTTTGGTATAACAGCAGTGTGTACTCGTATTATATTGTACGACGTACATCTACCCGGTACACCGCCAGTAGAGCTGCTGTATATACAGACTGAAGAAGCGGTCGCGCACAAGCCCACCCTTGCCCGGCCCTCAGTCAGGAACTCTCACTAGGGCATGGGGGGGGGTACGATGAGGTGGATGTGAGCCATCGATCGTCTTGGTTGGGGAACTGTCGACGAACGAGAGCTCTCGCTGGGCAGCTCGTATCCTTCCACTGCTGCAGCAGCATCTTGGTGTGAGCGTGTGTTTTGTCCCTATACATAGCCGATACGATGCTCTCGACTCGCCGAGCACGCTCGGCATCTGGGTGCCGTCATCGCTCTCTTGGGGTCGAAAGAGCTGCGCGCGCAGAGGCGGCACGTGCTGGGCGATGTTGGGGTGGCTCGACGCTAACTTCTTCTTTGAACGATTACGATCTGGATGGTACCTCAAGGGTGTGCGCGGATCTGAATCCCATATACCCCCCCATATTGGAGGGGATTTTTTTTTTTTTTTTTTTCCCGTGCGTTTTTTGTTGGTCTCACACGCCTCTGCAGACGCTGCTCTACGTACGTGTGTCTAGCGTTTACTATACTGCTTGGCTTTGGGTGTACACTGTGTACACAATGGTTTATACAAACATACTGTACAAGGAATGTGTTGTTGCTGTCGGGAGGGTCGGAGTTGGGGAACGGCTACCACACTCGCCTCACCAGCCACGCGTATCAAGATTGAAAAGCAGAAGCACTGACTGGGTGGTGTTGTATTGTCGAGAAGGCTTTGCCTACCCTTGGGAAGGCGGGGACGATTCACCCACATCCCCTGCTATTTGTTTATATATAGAGGTTTTAGTATGGAGTTAATTTATATAGGAAATAGTACGAATCGTACGCGGTTCATGGATGGTCTGGTTTCTGATTTCGTTTATAACCCTAGAAGCAGAAACGCTGGGTGGTGATGTATTATCTAGAAGGCCTTGCCAACCCTTGGGGATGCGGGGACGATTCACCAACATCCCCTGCTATTGGTTTATATAGTTTTTAGTATGGAGTTGGTTTATATAGAAAATAGTATCGTACTGCGGTTCATGGATGGTCTGATTTGGTTCATAGCCCTAAGAAGAAACGCTGGGTGGTATTGTATCGTCTAGAAGGCCTTGCCTACCCTTGGAAATGCGGGGACGATTAACCAACATCCCCTAATATTGGTTATATAGTTTTAGTATGGAGTTGGTTTATATAGGAAATAATACGGTACTGCGGTTTATGGATGGTCTGATTTGGTACATAACTCTAACTATGCAGAAACGCTGGGTGGTGTTGAATCGTCTAGAAGGCCTTGCCTACCCTTGGGAATGCGGGGACGATTCACCAACATCCCCTGATATTGGTTTATATAGGTTTTAGTATAGAATTGGTTTATATAGAAAGTAGTATCATACTGCGGTTTATGGATGATCTGATTTTATTTCATAACCCTGAGCAGAAACGCTGGGTGGTGTTGTATCGTCTAGAAGGCATTTTGCCTACCCTTGGGAATGCGGGGACGATTAACCAACATCCCCTGATATTCGTTTATATAGGTTTTAGTGTGGATTTGGTTTATATAGGAAATACTATGGTACTGCGGTTTATGGATGGTCTGATTTCGTTCATAACCCTAAGCAGAAACGCTGGGTGGTGTTGTATCGTCTAGAAGGCCTTGCCTACCCTTGGAAATGCGGGGACGATTAACCAACATCCCCTAATATTGGTTATATAGTTTTAGTATGGAGTTGGTTTATATAGGAAATAATACGGTACTGCGGTTTATGGATGGTCTGATTTGGTACATAACTCTAACTATGCAGAAACGCTGGGTGGTGTTGAATCGTCTAGAAGGCCTTGCCTACCCTTGGGAATGCGGGGACGATTCACCAACATCCCCTGATATTGGTTTATATAGGTTTTAGTATAGAATTGGTTTATATAGAAAGTAGTATCATACTGCGGTTTATGGATGATCTGATTTTATTTCATAACCCTGAGCAGAAACGCTGGGTGGTGTTGTATCGTCTAGAAGGCATTTTGCCTACCCTTGGGAATGCGGGGACGATTAACCAACATCCCCTGATATTCGTTTATATAGGTTTTAGTGTGGATTTGGTTTATATAGGAAATACTATGGTACTGCGGTTTATGGATGGTCTGATTTCGTTCATAACCCTAAGCAGAAACGCTGGGTGGTGTTGTATCGTCTAGAAGGCCTTGCCTACCCTTGAGAATGCGGGGACGATTCACCAACATCCCCTGCTATCGGTTTGTATACGTTTTAGTATAGAGTTGGTTTATGTACTGCAGTTTATGGATGGTTTGATTTCGTTTATAACCTCAAGCAGAAACGCTGGGTGGTGTTGTATTGTCTTGAAGGCCTTGCCTATGCTTGTGAATGCGGGGACGATTCACCAAGATCCCCTGCTATTGGTTTATATAGGTTTTAGTATGGATTTGGTTTATAGAGGAATAGTATGGTACTGCGGTTTATGGATGGTCTGATTTGGTTTATATAGGAGTTAGTAGTATGTACCCGGCGGGTGCCTAAAAATACAAATTGACACCCCCCCCCTATATTTGGTATCCCAAAAATAAAATTTGGAGTGTGGTGTCGTTTTTGTTTTTTCGGAGACCCTTGGGTACCTGCTTTGTACGGTGTGAGCACTGCTGCTGTATACATGCCTGGTATCATATACCATGTACCTGGTATCATACCGGTACAGAAGTACTTGGCAGTACTTGGTTTATGTGTGGTCTCTCGTCTTTCGTGGTCTCCGCCTCATACGAAAAAAATGAAATACTCGTACGTTTTTTTGTCATACGCTTCCATAAGAAACTACACTTGACGAGTGGACTTCAAAAATGAAGTCACAAACAGACGAGTCAAAAGGGGTCCATTTTTGAACCTCTAAAAAAATCCTATGAGAAACGGCCTTACATCATCAGCGTTTCAGTTTATAATCAGGTTTCGGCATGAAATATGACTTCAGGTTTTGGTCTTAGGCAGTCAGGTCTTTGAAAAATTGTGCCACCACTTCACGGACATGGCTTGGTTGGAGTACCTGGAATCAGTTGGTTTACGAAAATGAACGATCGAACCCGACCGAAATAATGGTGTATTCCTGTACGTAGAAACGCCTGTCGACTACTTCGCTCTTTTTGGAAAGTCTGTGGTTGATTGGGACACAGTTTCGCCGGTGGCGCCAGCCCTAGGTCCCCCACAAAGAAAGCAGCTGCTACTAGTCCATGCCATCCTCTTTCGCCGGTCATATATATAGGTCGTTGTGACATCCAAGGAGCTGTTTTGCAAACGCACGGCGCTCGTGGCAGACACAAGGGAACCAGTGTGTACTACTGCTGTAAATCTTTCAATATTCGGGTGTGTCGAAGGCAAAATTCAGTCAATGTGTACCTGGTACCTGGTGTATGGTAGCACCAGGTAACATGTATCATATACATGTGCCTGGTACAGTGGTAGCGATCGTGTCTACCTCGTTCGTCGTGCCTTGTGCTCTACTTCGTATAAATATTACAGTCTCAGTCTTGATACTCCTTGGCCATAGCCTTTACCGCACCACTGAATTATTATCTAGGATGCAGTATGGAAATCGGGGAATATTTTATTATATACCAGGTACCTTTTAGTGTGGTCGACCAATTTTTCAAAAAAGAAAAACGCCTGTTTTTTTCTAGAAAAAGCTCATAAGGGTCGGGGCGGGGTCGGGGTTGGGATTAGGGTTAGGGTTAAGGTTAAGGTTAGGGTCTAAAGTAGTGCTTTCGGCGTTTTTCGGATTATTCGGTCTCATAACACTGGAACCACACGCGGGCCACAACCAAGTCCCAGATTTCTATACTTTATCCTATATAATAATTCAGAGTTGCGGTAAAGGCGACTCCAGCCGTCTGGCCATGTGCATCCCCCTACTCCAATCGTACCAACCATCTATCATAACGTGACTACTATGCAGAATTCGAATACTCAACATAGGGAAGGTGGTATCAATCAGATATATCACACCAACACAGCCGATAAACTTACACCATTGATGCAGTCCCTCTCATGAATGACTCTACCAGCTACTAACCGACGCTCCACCAACCAAACCTGAAGGGGTGGCATTTTCGCATGCCTTGTCAACTAAATGCAGCCAAGTAAGTGACGAACTCATATAACTGCTGTCGCCCCCCATGAAAACATCGATACCCACGTGGCTCTTAGATGCTCCTCCACCTCCGATCTACAACACCCGCTAGCAAGAAATCGCCAAGCTCGTTTCCTGCCCTACCCTTGGCAGAATATCTCCAATAATTTACTACCGTGAACTTCTCCCGTCTAACTCTTGTACTGACCTCCTCGGCCATTGATCTCAGCCGCCTCTCCCCCCCCCCCCCCCCTCCTCCCGCTGCAGTAGTCGAATGGCAGCGCCGTGATGCGAGCTTGTACCGGCGAACTCGGCGTGATATCGCAGCATGAAAGGTCACTGAAACAAATATGCTATTGGCCTATGTAGGACGTTTGTCTGTTATACGTATCCACCTAGATACGTAGGAATACACAGCAGCAGCAGCAGCAGCAGCAGCAGCAGCAGTAGATAAGGCTGCGTGGAGCTTGCGTAGGCCAGGTAGTGATACAGTTTGAGCTACACCGAAACGTCAAGTACCGCACTGCTATCGGTAAGAAAGTCGCTGCAAAACAGTGTGCACGCTTACGGTAGAGCTGAAACATGCACACTGCATGCCACGCTTTGATTGATCAATTTGCAGCGTCGATCGAAACACTACTGTAGTTTCGTGAGCGTATTGTGTCCGCTGTAGGGTATAAGGTCGGGCGGCTGAAGGACCGTTCCAAAATTTGACTCAGGCCCAGGCAAACGAATACTGCAAGCCGTCTCGGCAAATGGCTACCGTACTAGTAGCGTAGAGGTGGTTACAAACACTTCTATGAATACGTCCACGTCGCCGAATACACCACATATCGCATAGTTCCCACCTCACGTATAAGACGTCTCCTCTGCTTGTTTGCTCCGATCGCAGCCCTGCGGGTGCGTGCGGGATTTCGGACGCCGACCTTCCAGATCTTAGGGCTTGTTTCGATACCATGGGACGCAGCGGAATGGTGCAGATGTAAGTTTTCCTGTAGGCTTACGCGTTTCGGCAACTATTACGCTTGGAACAATGTACGGAACACTCAAGTGCAGCAACAAGGTTCGCCGTGGTGCCAACCCATCTGGCGCTCGGCACGTTCTTCCATGCGCAAATCTCCTTCCGAAGGATGTTGGTATGGGTATGCGTAGGCCCACGAAGTCACATCGAAGGAAGCCAGTGTTAGCTTGTTAGTGACCGAGTCTCCGGATACAAAGAAGACGGGTAAATTCCTATCTTTCCGTCCTACGGTGTGGTCAGTGTGTCTCTAGGAGTCGGGCCCTTGCTCCCCCTTGCGTCGGCCGCTTTGCGCTTGCACAGCATGTATCTCTCCTCACGATGTATGTACCTGGCGCAGCAGATCTTGCTTTACTAATTCCATTGGCCTTTGATCGTCGCTCGTGTGCCGCTGCGATCCATTCGTTTTATCCAGCGACTTATCCAGCAATGGGCTCACGACGATACCTTCCGACCTGTTTGAGGGTATGGAAGTGCTGGACAGATTGTGAGTATCAGTCTGAGAAAAGCTCTTCGCTGGGGGGTGGTGGGTTGTTTCGTTCGTACGCGATGCAGAATGGGAGGGTAGCCGGGCAACAGGTCGATACTTGTCGTCGTATTCCCAGCCAAAGCAAAACAAAGACACGCGGCTTTGACGTCGTCGCGGCAGCAGTGCAGCATTTTGGTCTCGTTGGTTTAACGCTTGTTGTTGTGTCCACATTCATGAACCTGTTCGAAAAGGTCTAGTGATCCAGCGGTTAAAACATTTGTGCCGATTATGGTCGGATATATATTTCTTCCAAGGTCACACAGCCGACAGCAGGGGTACCTGTGGATGTTGAGTACTCAACGGTTGGCAGGTCGTAATCCTTGTCTTGACAAATCCTTCGTGGAGAGAAGACCCTTCGTGCAATAACAGCCGTGCTGAACGACGTATTTCTGGTGTTTTACAGACGCACGTCAATGCACTCCTAAAGACCGACGCGGCGTAGGTTCCACGCAAATACGAGTATTTGTTGTAATGAACTATGCCCTCCGTACCCTCGCCAGTCGCCCGATCATTAACCCCCTTTGTTCGCCTCCGGAGGGCAAAGGCCGAAACCTTATGACGATTTCAACAGAGGCCACATGAACAGCCCGTTGTACAAAATCAAATGGCGGTTACAATACCCACAGAGTTATTCATGCCTGTAGAGTTCATTCTAGGCTGACAACAGAGGCCACATGAACAGCCCGTTATACAAAATCAAATGGCGGTTACAATACCCACAGAGTTATTCATGCCTGTAGAGTTCATTCTAGGCTCACAATGACAGCGGTGGAACGAAACAGTAGGTACTCGCAGGTCGCCCACGCTGTTTACAGGGCTTTAAATAGAGTGACCCCACCTGTTATTAGATAAACACCAATTTTAGGTGCTATCATTACTCCGTGAACCCCTGCCCCTCGATATGTGCCACGCTTTGACTATGTCGCCGTGCCGGACTAGGTTTCTGGAGGACAATTCGATCACGAATATCGAAGCAGGAGCCTTCCAGGATCTATCGACAATTAAGTTTTTGTGAGTACCAACGAACATGAAGGCGGCAAGAACAGACCTCAGCACGGTGCACAGTGTTGTTGTGTTTGCGCCTTTTGTTCAAAGACTCGTGTCGGAGAAGTCACGAACTACAGCGCGTTTTCAAGTGGCACCAAACGAAAGGAGCCCTTGCGTCAGCAGTTCTTAATACAATACAGGTGCTCTACTCTGTGTTGACGTGCCTACATATATAAGTGCGCGTGTTACACGTTTCTCAGTCAAAACACGCAGCTACAGGTGTAGCATGCAACATTTGTATACGGCTATGTTGTCCACACGCAGGCAACTAACGGTGATTGGTGGTGTTGCCCTTTGTGAATATCACTACTGTATCGCCACACCGGTCGCACTAGCGCCAATGAAGTCACAATGGTTCACATCAACAACAGATCCTCGCTTGCGTCCGAGATCCCCGGATCGCTTAGGGGGGAGGAGGGGCATGATCCAGCACGTTGTGTCACCCTACGAAGACCGTTGAGAAACATCCGTGCGTCAATGTGGCGAACACTTCAATTGTCGGTGATCAACTACGCGGTTGTCTGTGCTGGAGCGAAATTGCACGCCGCATCGAAGAAGCCAACAGACAACGCGTACACCTGTTCGTATTCATTATCTATGTGAACGTAGAATACTCGTGAATATATCGCCGACTATCGAAGTGCGCGCTAATTTTCTGATGAAACGTATCCGTTCAAAATACTCCTCACGAAAGACAGACGATACCACGCGTACATAATATTCGCTTCTCGGCAAATTGAGTTAAGACCCCCGTGTTAACTCCGCTAACAACATTGTATACACTGCTGTAGGTAACATTTCACTACAATGCATGCCGCCCTCGAGACCATTGAGTCAGACGTTTGCACTCGCGTACCGTTTCTCGAGGATTTGTATGGGCAGGGTTAGAGTGATACATCTATATATATCAATGATGTCGCTGGTTTGACGGTGTTGCACGGTCCGGCAAACCGGCCGAGTTACTGGTTCCGATCAGGTGCGACCAAAACGTTATCCCCGACATCTTACGCGTGGAGACAATCCCTTGAGGCCACTACTAATGAGCACACGCTCCCACCCCCTCCCTCTTCCTGCACCGGAATCAACTATTTGATCTTGCCCTGCTGCTGAAAAGAAACTCCCTTATACGCCGCATGTACACATGGTCCCAACCCATAGACATGCGGTACGTGCGACCGCGACCGTACGACACGTGATAAAAGTATTGCTACGAACTGGATGAATACGACATTGATCTACAGCGTGCACTTTCCCGACTATATTGAGCCGTCCCCAAGTGTACCGCATATAATTATAATGAGGTCTGGCCCGGTTCTGGGCATATCGCGCGCTAACTCGTTTTCCCTCGTAACGTACCAGAGACCTTCACGGAAACAAACTGGAGACAATTCCGCCGAATCTGTTCGCTGCTATGGGACTGCTGAGAAAACTGTGAGTAATGCAATAAGACGTTCTTGAAATGGGTTACAAGCGTTTCCCGCGTGTGACTAAGCTGTGGCCTCAACTAAGCATTAGATCCGGTGGGGCCGAACCACTAGGTCTTCTCCGGAGTAGCCAACGCCGAACGGGGATACGCTTGAAGAGTAAGAAACCAAGCGTGGGGGAAATCGGGTCCTGGTCATTTGTTTTCCCAAATGGCCAGCACATTCCATGGCCTTCCCTAGGCCTAGCATCTCAGATGGCACTGATGAACCGATGTATTACCCTTGAACCAAGTGAATGCATATGAAGTTTATGTCGAAGGATCATGTGAGTGGGTGCTGTACTTCGCTGCCACCGGTCACTGACATGGGTCGGCACGTCCTGGTCCCATAATGTCCACAGTTTGCCGTGTTTAGTGTTCGGGGGGCTGTGGTATTCAAGCGTTGCACGGTGCGTACTCTCGTATACTGCCGAGCACGCCAAGCCACCTCAGCAACAATCGCAGTATGTGTGTGCAAGAGCACGAGCGCGCCGTGTTGTGATGCAAGTAGCCACCTCCACGCGCGGCCGTAGTTAATGTTTGTATTCGTGTTAACCCTTTCGCGGCTCTAAAAGGGGGAGAACTGTTGAAATCAGATGACGATTATACCCTGTGCCACACGAGTACAGCCTGAGCTTCTAACAAGAGTGTGTGCCCGAATGGAAATGTGCGTTGTACCGCGTCTGCGCGGTACATACGGGGACACTTGTGGTGTTGTGCGTTTTTCCTCGTCGCTTGGTATAGAGGTGCACCCGTTGGTTAATAGTCGTTAGACAGGGCCCCGAACACGCCAATATCTCTAAAACTGCATCTACTAAACGGACATTGCATATAGGGGGGACGGCACCACTGCTGTATTTTCCAGACAAAACCACGAAGGGAATCCCTCCTCCCGAAAACTTTATAATATATCCCGCGCAGGTATCCTTATCTCTCACTTTGAAGGTCTGAACCCATATTTCGCTGCTTGCGTGTACTATACCAGGGAACTGCAAGACAATATTTTGTCCAGCTTACCCGCGGACGCCTTCGTGGGGTTACCGACATTGGGACAGCTGTAAGTATACCCGGGCCATGACGCCCTTGCGTTGACTATAAAGTACAAAGAGGGGAAAGGCACTCGAAGATTAGGCGCGCTGCCTTCGTTTGCGCTTCCATTGTTCTGTCAGGACAGGGTTGTCTTTGGCCTTTGTCTGCCGATCTACAATGCAATGATAGGCAGGAAACTGGTCGAGGGTACGTACTGGTAGGATATAGACCCGTAAACCGAAGGGGGTACGGCTAGACACGTGGACGCTTTATAATTTACTCGAAGGAGGTTACTCGCATACGTGGTGCGCAAATGATGCACGTAATAATGATGCATAACGATGGTTGCGTTCTTACCACCTCTCCAACCTGTGCTCTTGTGAGTTTAAATGCTTTACGGGTACAACCATTGAGAGAGCGCCTGGTGCTCCGACGGCCGTAGCACGGAGCGCTTGGTAGGGCAACAAACGCACAGCAACATATACACGTTGGGCTGAACACTTGATATATATAGCACGAACATATGTGGGATCGGATGTGAGCCAGGCCTGGGCCAGCGTAGAGCACAATATACCCGCTGGAGTGTCTGCCCAAGCGGAGCGAGAGTTTTGTGTGCTATCGTTCCAGCGGCGCAACCATACGATAGAGGATGTGTCGAAACCTCAGGTGGCCACACGGACTGGATCAATTCCGATGTTTTCACTATTATTCCAAAGCTAAATGCTCACACCCATGTTCGAAGCTGAACGGAGATGACGCGCTGAGCTCCCAACTGTCGCGCGGTCAATACCTGTTGCCCCTCTCATACTTCACCTCAATAGACACCTCCAAAACAACGTGCTGACGACTCTTCCTGCTGGTCTGTTTGACGGCATGGGGGCTGGTGACATCCTGCGGGTCCTGTGAGTGTTTCTACCCCTTGTCTTAGGCTGGTCAATACTGCACTACAGACAAGCCGCTCCAGGTAGAATGTCCCGACGTATCTTCGCGCCACGTCCACGTGTTACCGGTCGTCCTGTCATGAAGCCTAGGACACCGCCACCCGCGCTCTTAACATATGCACGACTTTTCAAATCTAACATGCTTCTTGCATATAATATGGCGAACCGGTCATTGAGTCCGTGGGCATGCCGGCCAAGCCTCGCGTGTGTATGTGTCGTACGTTGTGTGAACCACGAAAGCATAGTTTGTAGCAACAGCCGTGGCTGTGTTGCCATCCGCACCCCTTTCATTTAATTTTCCCTTTCGTTGCCCCGCACGCGGAACGTCTTCTTCTCGTTTAGGTATATGAGTGGCAACCCGGACCTGCAATGCGTTCCCGCTGTGTAAGTACCCCGTGTGAGATATTTCCCTGTGTTGTGCCAGTAGGCGTAGTATGTGATTTCGCTGAGGCCCGTTGTTTCGCTAGGGTATATCCCAAACAGCCATGCAGAGCCATTATGTTGGAAAATTGACGGGGGCAAGGCAGTGAGGTGCCTACCAGTGCTTGAGTTAAGCATTGTGTGCCCAAATATGCTCGTGTATGGGGTATGCACGTTTCGGCTTTACGTCCTATGCTCGGAGTACTAACGGTTGTGTGTATCAGTGTCCAGGCGCGAGTGTAGTCACACGTTGCGTGTCGACGACGTGACATGACACCAACGGTTGGACACGTCCATCGCACCACGATCACGGTCGTCTAGATCCTAATCTGCCGTTATATATGATATTACCGGATGTTGAACAGGGCCTTCACAGTGAGCACGTTCGTCCCAGGAAACATACTCCCGATTGGGAAGGTTATACGGCTCCCACCAGCAGACCTCAGCTGGATCATGAATATCATAATTTAAGATACGGCGAATATTATGATGCAGTGATTAAGGTCAATCTGCCCGAAGGGTGAACAGTTCCCGGGTAAACCCCCCCCCCCCCCCCCCCTGCCCATGCCTACCGTCGTACGCAGCGTGTTTTCCAACGATTGGTATGATGATACATCGCAGTCTTATTACACTACGGTACTGCCTGATACCCCCGGCTTGTGCGGTAAGTAATCCGCGTGGTTCAGCTGGGTGCACCGAACTCATTATGGGGACATTGGGGGAGATGAGCACTCTGTGGATGATCATGTCGACATGTCGTTCCAACAGGATGGTTGATGCACGTTCCGCTTGAAAGTGATACTACCGTAGAGCACCCTGGTCAATTTCAGCGGCGGGGTTAATAAAGACAGTCGACAACGTACCGTGTATTGCTCACTTGGCGAGTGTACTACAGTGGGCGATGGAGTAACTTTGCGGGTCTTGACGAGGGTCGTCCCGTGTTTGATCCAACATAATGTCAATCAGAAACGCCCGCCATTCAGGACACTCTGCATCACCCGTCTTACGCTATGCTCCCTGCCGAACGCCTGTACTGCCGAACAGAATGCACCCCAGCTGCCGCGGTTTCGTGCGCGGGAGAACTTGTGTGTGCTCCCGGGGCGGACGGCTACACTTGCGTTGGTAAGAAAAAACTGCGCTCCATACACAATAAAACCCATCACTACTGCTGCGGGTGTCCAAGATCTTGTACATTGCCAGGCTGTTGCATCAGATCGAGAGCACGACATACGATTGGCAGATCGGTGTGCTCAGGGCGTTTGCTATTTTCCTTGGTTTTTAAAGTAGTGGAGGCATTAACGTACCGTACGTAGGGTGTTTTCACACCGTACACGCGGGCCCGGTCCTGTTCCGTATCACGCCCTCGCCACACACTTCTCCGTCCGAATTCCACAAAGCAACCTCACGATGAAAGTTTACACAGCTCTTCACTTCGCACAAAGGAGATATTACAGCTCACAGTAAGTATTTGACGTCGCACTTTACGTGCGTACATACCTGCAATTCTCCCCACCGATACGCTATATAGATCGCACTTTCAACTATGCTTCCATGTTAAGGTGTTTGACGATAGGTAACTAATACGATAACCAAAACACGTCATCCGTCTCCGTACACTAAAATTTGGCGTGCTGTATGCGGCATGTGTTTCACTTTGTTCCGCCGACACGTTGGTCACTGGCGGCGCCTCTCAATCATTACAACCCTCAAACTACCCAAACTGACATCGAAGCCTGATTGGATATGTCACAATGTTCTTCGTTAGATGCCTATATATATTGCTCAGGAGGTTTCATAGGGAAGTTCCTGTTGCTTAGTACTTTCTTGAAAGTCTGTTTTGAGTTACAAATACTCTAGAGGTCCTCACGAACGGAGCCTTCACTAAACTGTAGGAGCTACGCACATACGGCAGATAGCAGGCGTCGAACGGAACAACTGCCGTAGTTCGACACTACAGCAGTATATTTACGCGTGTACATGCCCTTAATATTAATTCACAAGTATGTGTGAGTCCAATCAATTTTCCTTTGTGACGAGTATCGCCTCTTACAAAAAAAGCAAATCTGATACGCAATGTGACCCCATTGTAGCCATATAATGTTGTACGAAATTGTGTTTGGCATGCACACTAGGCACTACCGTTAACATCAAACTTCGACTCACTAAATCAAATCGACCGCGCCCGTGTTATCACTTCTTGCACACACCCCACGTCTTATTGGATATCCCAAACAGAGGATAACGGGGACATAACCGGAGACCCCCACATGTCCGGGCTGCGAGGTCAGCACACTGAGTGGTCTGGCGTCGACGGCGGCTGGTACAGTCTCATCAAGGACAACGACAGCGAGCTGGACATCAACGTCCGCCTGACTGCGCCCCTAGCTGCGGAGTTTCCCGACAGGCAGCTTGTGACAGGATTGGCCGTCATATCGGACGGGCACTCAGTGGTGATCGAGGTGAAGAACCCCTACTCGGTTGCGACGACAGGCTGTCCCGATGGAAGCACGCCCTGTCTTGCGGACGGTGCTCTGCGGGTCACGTCAGACGGTGGCGAAGACATCGACCTTCTGCACCCTATGGACAGCACGACCATCCACTCTGGGGCCATGGTGCTATCAGCGGCGAACCTGCCCGTAGAGTGCACAAAGTTCGGAGGGGACAAGATTTGGGCGGAAACGTTTGCCTCCATGCAAGCGGCTAACCGCCACCTACAGGATGACGAGAGCTTCGAGGACTGGGTGGCCAACTCGGGGACCCTAGCAGCGCCGGAATGGTGTGCCAAGTACATATCCGAGCATGGCCTCTCCCAGGTCCAATCCAAGTTCGCCACGTTCAGGATCCAGACGTCCTCTGTGACGGTGCGCCTAAATGTGGGGGTGAACTACCAAGGTGGCGGCGAGACGAACTGGGATGGGCGCCTGCTGCCCGACATGGAGTTCTGGCAAATGGACGTAGGCCTAGCCAACCTGCGTATCGGAGACGCTCTGACTGGGATTCTCGGCGAAACGTCGCGCCCTGTCCTGGACGAGGATGGCATGGAGATCATGGAAGGACCCGGGGTGATCCGTGGTGCTGTGGAAGACTACCGTGTGTCAGGGGCCCTCGACCAGACCTTCATCCTTCCCTCTGCGCAGAATGGTGGAGGAGGCATATCATGATATGACATGTTGGATTTCGTGTCGTTCTGTTGTTTAGCGACTGTCGAGATATAGTCCCGGTGCTTTGCTCGAGCATGGAAAGTATGTCCCATGTGCGTGGGGTGACGCGGTGCCTACGTCCGCCAGCATTGTTACGCTGACGATGGTTTATTTCAAGCAGAGCATGTTCGTATGAATTCTCGTGGAAATCGTGGCGCAGGGCGCACAAGGAATTGCGAAGAGCTAGTTGCGAAGTACCCCGGAATGTGTCGGTAAAACCCAGACGTGACAGCCCCAGAGGTGAAAGCGACCAAGCAGCATCGCATAGTGTTCGGCGATACACCTTGGCGAACAGTGTAGCCGCGGCACGCTGGTGAAAAATCCGTTGGTCGTAGAAGAAGCCCACACACGCTGAAGTTGTGTAGGAGACGCATTGTTAAACGTATAGTAGCAATTAGTTTGTGTTCTGGCGAGACTGGCCTAGAGAGAAGCTAGAGAGCGAACTCCGACGGATAGCTCGAGGCGATGTACACGTAGGGCAACCAGGCTACATTTCTTCAACCCGTGTTATTCCGGACATTTCCTCTAGATATACCTATACTACGGAATAAACAGCCCCTCAGGACCGTAGAGCCACCGTGGAGTAAGCCCCTATGAAGGAACTGTGCGAGGCTTGTAGGAACACAAAATAAACTAAGAAAAAGGGTTGGGGACCTACACATTACATGGGGCCAGTCGGGCAGGAAGCTTGATGAAATACGGCAGACCTATTTATTTTCACGCCAGTATGCCTATGCGAGGGTTCGTATGCGCGCCCAGGTGCACTGACACCCATTCTCCAAGGCGAGGTATGTCGCTAGATATTGGAATTGACAATAGAGAAAACAGTAAGAAGGTACTGCGGGATATTGAGGGCCAGCTACTAAGCGAACATTGAAGACATGTTTCATATGCTTTGAAAATAGCATAACAACGGGCGACTGAATTTGTCCGTGGTCGAGTTGATATTGACATTGGTAGGACGTATGCGTATTGTCCGTAAATATTTGAGAACAATCAAAACATTCATCGTAATGCCAGGGAAACGAAGTGTTGATGAAGACAAGTTCCCCGAGCTAGGTATGATGTTATGGAGGGGGCAGTGACGGAGAGGTGAACGCTTGGCCTGTGTTCATGGTAAATATATAACCCGGAAAGCATTGTGAGGTTGATTGATCAATCATCGTAGGAGTTGGAGCTATTTCTATGTTCTGGATCGTTCTCGTCTTATTTGGATTTGAGCTTTCCCGAAATTAGACGGCATTCGTACGCTGACCGCAGAAATGCGGGAGTTGGTTTTGAGGATGTCTTTGTTTGGTTAATGTGCTCCGATGGCATATTGCTAACAAGAAAGTACAATATCTTCGGTTTCGTATCAATATTTTTGGACGGAGAATTTCATACATGTCTGAGGTATATCTGCTATGGGGATCTGTGTCGAGGGCATAAAACGACGATACATGCATATCATTTGGTACGATGTCGTGTTCAGATCTGTACTTCTCGGATTGGTGCACGAATACTATTTATATTTTTGTTTTAGCCGATATTGATTTTGGGTTGTATGACAGTCGACTGCGCAACGAGTAGGGGGGGGGTTCGATTTTGTTGTTCTTATACTCGAGTCTGACTTCCCTGACTCGTGTAAATGCCTTTGTTCTACGGCGACTGCGATGGAACCGCATTTCCTCGAACGGCGACCTTCATAGGGTCCTGCGCATGCATGATTCGCGAGACAGGATCCACCCGCCCCCCCCCGAGTGTTTTATAGAGAGTTTTGCATGTTGGAGTATACTTATATTCGTACAACATTAACGTCGTCTGTCGAATGTGCAGGGGGGGGGGGGGTTCGATTGGTTCGTAGATTTGAGTTTTGAGGAAATTGGGCGGCATTCGTACACTGACAGCAATAAGGCGAGTGTCGGTGTTGAGGATATCTTTGTTTGATCAAGGTGCTTCGATGTCATATTGCAAACATAAAGGAACAACATCATATGTTCCGTTTCAATATGTCGGACGAAGAACTTTATACATGTCTGAGGTATATGGGCTGTTACTGGGTCTCGTTTTCGAGGACATAGACGGTGATAGCTAAATTCCACTTGGGACAATGCCAGGTTACTATCTGTACCTCTCGGAGTGTTACACGAAGACTATTTATACCTGTAGTTTAGCCCATATTGATTCCAGGGTAGCATGACAGTTGAATGCGCAACGAGCAGGGGGGAAGTAGAATTTTGTTTTTCTTGTACTCGAGTCTGATTTCCCTGACTTGTGTAACTGCCTTTGTTATGTGGAGACTGCGGCGGATTATGATCTCTTCGAACAGGAGCCTCCATGGGGTCCTACGGATGCATTATGAACGAGAGGGGATTCTAGCCCCATGAGTGTTTTATGACGAGTTTTGCATGTTGGATTATATGTATATTTGGATAGCTTTAGCGTTGTCATGACTAGTTCGTACGAAAGTATGGTGTGTCTAATTCGAGTAGCCCCCATCGTCCAAGGCTGTCGAAGGTTAATGATTCACCTTCTCGTTATCGTTGTACTTGGATTTGAGCTTCCGGGATATTGGGCGGCATTCGTTTGCTGCCAGCAGAAGTACTGGTGTCGCTTTTGGAGATGTCTTGGATTGGTTAAGGTGCTCCGATTGCATTCGGCAAAAATGAAGGTACAACATCTCAGGTTTCGAGTCGAGATGTTTGCAAGGAGGATTTCGTACATTTCTGAGGTATATGGACTGCTATTGGGTTTCTGTTTCGAGGGCATAAAACGATGATGGCTGAATACCATTTGGGACGATGCTAGGTTTAAATATAAAATCTGGGAGTGTGACACGGAGACTATATATATACTTGTTGTTTAGCCAATATTGATTTTTGGGTAGCATGACAGTCGACTGCGCAACGAGCAGCAGGGATGTTGGACTTTGTCGTTCGTGTACTCGAGTCTGGTTTCCCTGACTTCTTTAACTGCCTTTGTCATTCGGAGCCTGGGGCGGATTAGGATTTCCTCGAACTCGGGCCCTCATAGGGTCCTACGGATGCAATATTACCGAAAGGGGGTTCTACCCGCCGTGTGTTTTATGAAGAGTTTTAGATATTGAACTATTTTTATATTCGGGTAGCCTTCACGTTGTCATGACTGTCCACTGTGCTACGAGCAGGGGGGGTGTTGGATTGGTTCGTACAAAATTCTGGTGTGTCTGATTTGAGTAGCCACAATCCTTGAGTCATCCCGCGGTAGGGGCGTAGCAGAATTGTCTGAGCTCCTCACATGAGGAGCTCAATATCTCACCCGAAGCATGACTTCGGAAACATTCGCTCGCGCAACCCGACCAAACCTTCCAGTGCGGTAGTCCAAAAACAAATATACCACTAAAATCATAATAGTACCCGGTGGATACTCACGTCAGGAGCACAACCGGTCATAAAAATATTGAGCCTAAAAGTGGTACCCCTACCGTGGGATTGCTCCCTTCAAGGCTACGAAAGGTTTTTTGCTTCGCCGAGTGGGAGCCCTCAGAGGCTCGCACGTGTTCCCGATTGATCTCAGAGGATTCCGAGGAAGGGATGGCCTATATCTCACTCCTTCTTCGTTAATTATACATGGTTTACGACTTCCACGTGGCCTCATAGCAAGCTCCCGCTACACCGAGCCATCCACACGACCAATTGCACCTCGTGCATGATGCGCCCTCGCAAAACAGAACTTGACGTTACCCCGTGGGTATGTCGTAATAAATGCATGTTGAAACATCGAACAAGACCCATTATTTGTCAAATGGGAGGAAGGTGTACCACACCAAGTTCATAAATTTGTGGGGTCATACCCCATCCCACGAGAGTGATCCTGGCGCTCTCTCCTGCGCCACGATGCCGTCAGCCCAACACCGTGCCCACAACCAAAAATCAAGGATGTGCGCGCTGTTCATCGGCCGTGGGAACCTTGCCACCGCATTGCGATTGGATTTGATACCAGGTCGGCGCACGCGAGGGCGTTTTGACTACCCGCCTGTTTGCGTGGACAATGCGAGGCTATACCCCCGTTTGATGACTGCCCCTTTATTGTTGCCATATGCATGGTTGTATGTATGCGTCGACCACGACATGCACATAGGATGACAAACACTTAATCGAACACGATGCGCCCAACGCTGGAGCGATGGGCAAGATAGGGAGACCTTCTCCAACCGGACGTGTGTCAAGCCGCAAAGGTTTTTGGGAGGAAACCCGGGTAAGAAGGAAGGCCTACAATGACTAGCCTGGAATTCATGGTAGCCACGAAAATAATACATGTGTTCGATGATACGCTCTTTGTGACCAATCACACACAGCAAGTTCTTCAATCCATCAATGGCATACTCCACAGGTTAGAAGTACCCGACAAGCGAAAGCGAGGCCTTTCCCGAATTGCGAAAGCCCTTGCGAGAGCGGTACGATTCGGCGTGTGGTGACATGCCCATGTTGAATTCGGAGAGTAATCAAGCTACGTAAGTATCTGTTTCGTGCTTCGTGCTCTGCCAGATAAACCCTGTCATGGGTATGCTCGAATAGCTGCAAGGCTGAGTTGCGATTTACTTGACTGAGTGCAACGCTTGGTAGTCAACCTTCAGAGAACCCGAAACACCTTCCAAACCTGCCCTTTTGTCTTTGCAAGTAAGTATTGGTACGTTTTCGCACGAAGCGCAGAAGGTTTGCTACTCGTCCACGATGTGGACCTCCCCTCCCCTGATGCTTCAAGACACGAGCAGCGCTATCAACTCATTATATCTCTGTAGCCTGGACTTGAGGAGTACGGGGTGTTTCCTTCATGTGGGTGAGCCAGACCTCAATCGGCCGCTATCTCTGCGAATTGGACTTTCCTTGCATGGCAGAACGCGCTCCTCCTTATCCTCTTCACGATGGGCATATGAGAACAGGCTACTCCGCGTGACCGGTTGCCCGTCCGTTGTTACGGCACCAGGGACTCGTGTAGACGTAAACGCCACCCCCATGTTGGCGCATTCGTCAACGGTATCATAAGCTACAGTAAATCGCCAGGTTTGCACCGTAGGAGTTCGGATATTGCCTGTATTCAAAAGGCCAAGCGGGATTTGTCGAGTACCCTTGATATTCAAACCCATGGTCAGATATAGGTATATCTACGACCCGCGTGCATTTGTTTTCTTGTGAACCGTAATCATAAGTTTAAGTTTTGGAACTAACCGGTAGTCGCATCTCTTACATAAAAGCAGAGTTGTACTTGGTTTGTGCACCGTAACCTAGCGTATATAGGCGCACTATATTACCGACCCCAGACGTCCCTCGCACGTCATCATTGGGGACCAACCGCACGCCGCTCGCGAGCAAGAAGTTGGACTGCAATCACCAGCATTTATTGGCATGCGCCTGGAAAAGGCAGCGATTGCGCCAACGCCAAGAAAATAGTGGCAATTGGGAACCCCTAAATCAATTAATTGGCGCTCCACTTGCAAAGCCAGTATGTTTACGTACTGTATCACAGAGTGTTCTCCGCGAAAGGCGTAGCGAGAAATATTCACCCTGCGCTTTCTCGCCCCGACTGAACATGAAGAAGTTTCGTCCAGTGGAAACCATAGTTTTTATCTCGTATACGAGGATGGTCTCTTCGCCTCACAGGTTACAGAAAGATGAATGTGTATCTACCGGCAGGTAGCAATATACCTGGTAGAAATGATAATATGAATATATTCCCTAGTCATGTATATATATGGTTTGGTTTGATAATATGAATATACTCCCTAGACATGTATATGTTTTGGGTGAGTGGTACACTCAGTACCAGATACCATTTTTGTTGACAAAACGATTTTACGCGAGGTCTCACAGTACGTACCAGAAACACGTGAGGCCCTATCGGGGAGGGTGACTACTACTGTTGTTACTATAACGTCATACCTGATACCGCCTTTCAACCAATGCGCCAATCCCTACGTGCGTGACGGAATAAGATCTGCCAACATGAAACATGATTCCGCCAGAACACATACGTGGACTATCGCAAGGCGAAACAAAAGCCTGCTACTGAAGAAAGCCGATCTCTGCTCGAGAAATGGCGATGCCCAAACAAGTTGAGTCTCACAGACGCGCAGCTAACCATTTCGGCATCTAACAAACACATTTTCGTTGGCGAAACACCAAGGGCGAGTCGTGCGATACCATATATACAGACAGACGGTGCACCGAATATACTCTTCACATGGATACCAGGGCTCCAGGAGGAACTCGTCCTTGCATACACGTACGGAACAAGGAGGGCATCGATCGGACGACTCATCGAGCATACTCCGAACGAGCGCTCACACAACAGCAGCAACAGCAGCAGTGTGACAGCGTCGGGGCATTTGTGCCGTTGGGCAGCAGCGTGGCCTGATGATGGATGTATCATGACATGCTGTAACCTTGAATTGACTACGTGCCGGTACCCAAGTTGGTCCACCCTAAAGTGTCCCTCGTTTGTTTCGCTGGGTACGTCCTCTTCGGCTGCGGCCGTTCGCTGGTGACGCGGACGTCAACCTGAAAACTCGCATGATCACCACGGTCCTCATTTTTGTGGCGGTGCGTATCCAGCCAAGCCTGCCCAGGTTAACATGTGCGGATATGCCTGCTGCTGCACTCTCCGCAGAGCTCAACTCGGTCGGTTGTGTGTGTGCGCTTGCGCCGCAGTGTGTGCGTCGGCGGGTGTAGAGGGACGAGCCTCGCCGCGATTTAACGGTTTCAAACTGGTTGTTATTATCTTGTCCACGAAGTCCTTTGGTTCGTTTATTTAGGAAATAGTCTAGTTCATGTTTAATGCAGGAGTTAGTAAGCGGTTTCGGGAAGGGGATTGTTGCCTGTTACTCCCCCTTCCCGACAAGACCCCATATAAAAAACAGGTTGTGCTGGTCCATGATTCGCGTGTTTGGACCCCCCTCGTGGGGAGGGAATTGTTTCCATGCACGGTATATTTTTCCGGCGGATCTTTGAAACCCCGCCCCGCTCCGCCCCGGGTCGCGCATTTGGCGATTTAATTTCGCTTTTTATGCTTTGCTATATTTGATTTGTTTGCGCGACATTATACTTGTTGTTCGTCTACGATCCAGCCGATGTTTATGCACGTCCATTTGTTATATTTACAAGTAATAAGTTGTACTTGTTACGATACGAAGCCGGCTGCACTGCAAAGTAGGTATAACGAGTATGCTGGTGTTATACGTGAGTGTTCATTACAGCTGCTGCATTACACTACTGAGTACCAGGTATTCGCATAATGCCGTTTAGTTTGTACCCGGTGTGCTGGATGTTTTGTCTCAGATTACGCCCTTCGCATTTATCTCGTTTGCATGCTTTATGTACTCGCTACTGTACGTACAACAGTATGTACTGCTCCGTTGAGGGGGCGTGTTAGGTAGTACATTAAAGCAGTGGTAGTCAGAAATGTACCGAGTTGACTGTAGCATACGTTAGACCACGCGCAGTGCGTAAGATGTAGCAGAAAATACTGGTGCTACCGTAGGGGGCGCTTGCTTTTCACCTGCACAGAGCCAATCGGCCGAGTGACTGCTTTACTGCGTTGTAGTCATACCCAGTTGTTTTGCCTAATGTGTGGCGCCGCCATTGGAGGTTTCGATACGCAACGCCAACAAACTATGTTTAGGTCTAATTTTCAGTTAGATTCGGAGCCACCCGTCCGAGTGGCCAAAACCCGGTAGTGAAAGTGTGGGTACCCCCTCTATCGTAGCATCAGACATAATGTTGCGGCGATATCTGCTGTAGCACAGGTACTCGACATGTCCGCCACCTACTGTAGCGCCGGCGATTTCATCCCTGGCATGCATACTATTAAGGTAGTATGCCGTTTGGAATTGTTTGGAAATTCTTCAAACACGTGATGTAGAGCAATGTCTGTGGTCTGTGGGCATAGCTCACGTAAGGAGCATTGGAAGATCGAGCAGAGGTTTTCATAAGAAGATTCATTCCCGGCATGTTGGCGCCAAGTTGTTGCAGCAAAACAAAAACAAGTTTCCTTATTTAAGCTGCTGTAGCCGGTCGCCCCGGTGGTCTAACAGGTAGCCACGAAGCCTGTTAGCGTTGGAGGTCGAGGGCTCCAGTCTCCTCGTATGGGGATTTTTATTCTCAAATGACACCAACTGTCGAGAGCGCATATTATAGCGTGGGTAAGCACAATTCGACGAAAGTTGACGAGGGAAGAAAGTGCTGAAATATTCTCGCGATAAAAATGCAAGGCAAGAACCCTAGTGGGGGAGGAGGGAGAAGAGCCTACTTTGTGACCCCGGATCTGAGTTACGACTACGAGGAAGGAGAGAGAAAGGAAGGGCGAAGATAATGAATGAGATGGACAAAACCAAAACAAAAATCGTCCTTACTCTCCCCGGAGACCATGCTCCACACATTTCGAGGTCCGACCTCGACTGATCAGCAACCTAAATGTATTATACGGTCCATCTGCTGTTTCTCTTGGGGCTGCTTGGGCTTGTTCGAATCAAGCGTCCACCGTCCACCCCTACACCACACGCCGGCACAATAGGTTGTGGTACCATTGTCTCTTTCTTGAGAGAACGTTGCACCAGGCGAAATATACAGCCATCGTCGGAACTTTGTGGAGTTGTCTTGCATTCCGTTGGTCAGCAGAGACCCTTTTCACGGTACATATGAGGACAATACTGCTCGGACTGTTGTGGAACGCCATTTCTGCCGAATACAGCCTACTGCACACCGCGCGCACCGCACCACGGCTATTAGTCGAGCCACGTGCTAGACGTTTCAACAACAAGGCCGGTGTCTCTCCAATGCCGTCCAACGATTTGTTTTGCCACGCGAAGTGGAGTATTTGCGAAACGCTCTTCCACCGGCAAGCCCGACACGATCAATCGCCCCAAACTCCCTCAACTCTGACCCTCGAACCGCGCGAACGAATAATACACAATTCTTCAACAATCCTTATTTCCCGGAACGAGCACGATACGTTGGGCCGGTTTACCCTCCCGCACGTATCATCGGCGCTGCATAACAATGCATAACTTCCTACTGAAATTCGTGTTAGCATTTGCGCTCAAAACGAGCAAGCAGGGTCAACATCCAAACAACATACCCACCCTAAACCCTACACCTGGTACTTAGAATGGGCGCAGCTACGACTACCTTCCAAGCCTCATCAGTGTCAGTTAATAAACCTCTGATAGAGGTCTATCGGGTTGCCCGTTGTCGTGGAGCCCATGGCAGCGATGTCGGCAGCGATTGTTACAGCTGGGGCCACAGAAAGAAATTGAATCGCGCCGAGATATTTCCCGTCAATGAGACGTCGGGTGTACAATGTTGTGGCCAGTAGCGTGATCGAGGTCGAGGTACCCAACGCGAAGTAGGCATGGAATAGCAACGCCGGGCCCCCTGGATAGGCCTCACCGAGGCGCTCCATCCAACCGCTTCCGCCGAAGGTGGCTTACAGGTGCGGGCTGTTGAAGACCAAGTTCGCCAGCGAGCCATAGCGGCTGATTGCATCCCCAGTCGTGTGGTCCCCCTGGCGCATGGTGATGCGTCCGGAATTTCTCAGCTCACGCTCGTCCGGCTTTCGCTCGAGCTCCCTTGCTCTGCTTCCCCTCGCTATACTTTGTTCGGCCTCCACGTACGACAGTACGAGAATGGTGAAGCTCGCCGCCGCTAACCAGGGGTCGGCGTGTGCGAGGCAACCCGGGTAAGCCCCTGAAACGTACCAGGCGTACCAGAGCTGCATGACGGACGGGCAAACACCGTTAAGGATCCAGGTGCGCGTGTGGGCCATCGGTATCGAACTGAGGCAGCTAACAAGCCCAGCACCCAGGATGAAAAGCGGAACCGGCGTGTCTGTCTCCAGCTGCGGGACCCCGGCGAAGAGTTCCATGCCGAGCACATTCATCAGCCAGAGGGAACCGCACACCTGGTACACCTGCATTGCATGTACAAGAAAGGAGGAAGCCGAGGGATATTGCTCAACGTTCACCCGCGTTCACACCGCATTTATTTGCTGAATTTGATGGAAAATAGACAAGATGTGGGAATAGTGTACCCGTCGCGTGTTTAGATGAAGGGAAGCGTCCGGGGGAGGGGGGTACGTGTGACCACGCTCTTGTCCAGAAGATCGATAAGGATAAGCCAATGTAAAAATGCTCACCAGATAAGGAAAACTCGGTTGAACGGCAGTTCATGAAAATCTAGCAGGCGCCTGGAGTCACTCGGTTCTCGACTTGACCGTCTGAGGCGTAGTTCAAGCCGATTCACCGGTTGCCGAGTACAACAGGTAGACATAAACAGGTCATCCACCAGAAACGGCGGCATATTTGAATAACTAAAACCGTACCAAGTGCCTAAAACAAAGGTTTCATATTGCATAAATAAAAAACAACTGTGAGATCGAGGGTTTCTTTCGAAATCCATATTTGCATGTTGAGTGTGATACTTCGATCGTGCGTACTTACGTACAGGTTGTATATTTCCTCATGCAGGGTGTACATCCCGCGTGCGGAGAACACAAACCGAGGCTGTAGAATTCAGGGAGCGTGTGTGTCTATCTGTGAACAAACACCAAACGAAAACAACAGGTTTGCAGGTAACGTTGTGCCACTACTGTTGATCGGAAATACACATACCTTCAGGAGTAATATTACTGGTTTATAAAAATACATTAGTCTTCGTAGTGTTCTTCGTCATAGATACTGATAATTTCCGCCCTCATACCATATACTACCTGGTATATTTTCAAGCTGTATGGGATATGTTTATCGTGCGTTCTATTAATAGGGATATTGAATTTACCACACAACAGCAGTATGTATTTGTTTATGATACCCAACCAAAATAAATAAAAATACTTGTACTAAAACCTACGCAAGTCTTCGTATTGTGCCCTTCACCATAGGTAGATGCGGATAATTTTATAAGATGATGTGTGCGAGGACAATATACGAAATGAAACTACAAAGCACGTGGACGAAATCAATTATTAATGATTGATCTTAATCGTGTGCATTGCTTATTTGTAACCATCATGCATCTTAAGTAGCAATTTAGAAGTAGGAGGGGTCTCAACCCGAATCCTTTTATAACTGCAATATTTTTCTTCCAGCCTAATAATCCCTAGTGATTTATCCACACAAACAGACAAACAAACAAACAAACAAACAAACAAAGCATACAAACAAAACATTCAAACTAACTAACTACTGTAACTAACAAACAAACAAACTCACTCACTAACTAACTAACTACCTAACTAACTACCTAACACACGGAAACAAACCAACCAACCAACGCAACGAAGACACCCAAAAAATAAATTTGGGGGGTTGTCCATCGAAACGTTTGGTCTCGAAGATGACGGGACGTATCACAAATCATTATTATAATCAAGGCAGGTGTGAGTTCAACTGAGTGAATAGTTGATACTCAACTTTGAACACCCCGCACGAATATGACTGGTTTTGACGATTATTCGAGAAAACCATCCGCAGTGATGTGAAACGACAACCGAGAGTCGTTCTTTTCGGTCGGTTTATTTCGGTTTTTCCCGACCGAAAACCGACTTTTATTTCTCGGTTTTTCGGTTGCCGAAAAAAACCAAACCGAAAAACCGACTCGGTTTTTTCCGGTCGGTTTTTTATTTCCTGTCCCGAAAATCAATAACGCCTACATATCTACATGGAAACCCCGTTATGAATAGACATGGACACACAGCACACAGCACATAGCACACAGCCCGCACCAGCAGCGACAACAGCCGCACATGGTACAGCGGTACAGCAGTGCGTTGCGAGACTGCAAAGGATAACCATCTCCGGTTCAGGCAGCAGTGCTGACTCTGACCTTGAGCCGGAGGCAGAAGCGGGTACTTACAGTCCCCCCTTCAGCAACCTAGCGTTCTTGATGATGTTACGTAGCTGTACGCTGCAAGAGGTATCTATCGTCTATCATTACATCATTCATGGTATTGACAGTATCTGGACTACACATCAGCAGTGCCCTCGTGCCCTCGTATAATACTACCCTACTGTTTTTTATTGTACATAACAACTGCTGTTACTGTACCTGTATGTAGCTATTATTGTCGGCTGCAGATTAATAATATGCATGTCGGCCTGTACCGTGTGTGGCGCAGCAGACGTGGGTACTGCAGGAGGGCCACTTGACACCACACCACGATCATCTCGTCACATTATGCCAACACATGCGCGCCGAACCCTTCCAAATGTGGACCAATGGGCTAGTTTAGTCGGGAAACCGACCGAAAAACCGACCGAAAATGTTCGGTTTCGGTTTCGTTTTTTTCGGTTTAAAATAAAAAAAACCGACCGAAACCGACCGACTTTTCGGTGAGAAACCGAAAAAACGACCGAGTCCATTTTCATTTTCGGTTCACATCACTGAACCATCCGTCGAATACGTAGTTCGTACTCGTCCATGGACGAATATTCGCCCACGTTTTGGAGATACCATTCGTCCACGGACGAAATATCGCCAATGTTATTTGTTTTTCAAGTATTCGTTGATGGACGAATATTCGGCCACGTTTTCGAGAAATAATTCGTCCACGGACGAATATTCTGCCACATTTTCGAGGAAGTATTCCAAAGGTGTGTTCGGTAGGGTACGTACCGAAGTATACCGGGGGTATTTTCTCGGTAAATACCGGTACCCGCCACTTCGGTAAGTACGGTAAGGCCTCGACACTGGTACCCGACACTTCGGTAAGTTCGGTATTTTTTCAATACTGGTACCCGACACTTCTGTAAGTTCCGTATTTTTCCAATACCGGTACCGGACACTTCGGTAAGTTCCGTACGCTCGCCCAAATATACGCCAGGTACCGGTATACCCTCGACCGCAACACCCGGGGTACCGGTATTTGTTCTGTACCGAGATCGATACCCTACCAAACACTTCGGAAAGTTCGGTACTTTTTCAATGCCGGTACCCGACACTTCGGTAAGTTCGGTATTGTTTCGATACCGGTACCCGACACTTCGGTAAGTTCGGTACTTTTCCAATACCGATACCCGACACTTCGGTAAGTTCGGTACTTTCCCAATACCGGTACCCGACACTCCTGTAAGTTCGGTACGCCTACCCGAATATACCCTCGGTACCGGTATACCCTCGACCATAATACCGGCGGTGATTGGTGCGGCCTCGATACCGGGGAATCGGGTATGTATGCAATACGGACACACATTATGCATTTATTTGTGGCAGCAGCAGCAGTCTTCTCTAAATTAATTGCTTACGTATGATATATATCTGGTCCTTGGTGCTGGAGTGACGCAATGCACTCATATCACACCCACCATGCATGGCTGTAGACACAACACAACAGCCACAGGGAGTACGGAGCGAAAGGATAGCTGATGTTATCACCAACTCGCGCCGTTGGGGCTCGAGGTGCTGCCGAGGCGGTGCTACGGCACGCTCTGCTCAAAATTCGTGTGGTAGGAGATGCTTCGACTGCTCGCCTGAGAATTTACTCGTATCATGCATCCTCTATACGAACTTGACATCTCGAATCAATCGCTGCTGTAATTATATTCAAACGCTGATGTACCAGTATCAGCGGCAGCAGCACAACGCGAGGTCGCCGATGATCTCAACCGTATACCGAGCTTCGAAGTTGGGAGGTTGGGGTATAAAACGAGCTTCAAGTGTAGCACTCGATGGCAGTGGCACGCGTGCACTGTATCAAGTATATTGCAAATATACAGCAGTAGAGCCCACAGAAGCAGCACATTGCCCAAGTAGAAGCTGCTGCTTCTGCCCCTCTGCTGCTGTGTTCTGTTGTTGTTCTTGCTGTGGGGCTGGGGCTGCTGCTAACCGTGCTGCCGCTTGCTACGTGGTTGGGATGGGGGCGGCGGCATTGCCATTTTGTCCGCCGTTGCCGCAGCCATCCGTTTGCTGTTGCTATATACGAGTACATATGTATTTAGAGTATGTTCGGTAGGGTGCGTACCGAAGTACCGGGGGTATTCCTCGGTAAATACCGGTACCTGACACTTGGGTAAGTTCGGTATTTTTGCAATACCGGTACCCGACACTTCGGTAAGTTCGGTATTTTCGCAATACCGGTACCCGACACTTCGGTAAGTTCGGTATTTTTTCAATACCGGGACCCGACCGGTATTTTTCCAATACCGGTACCTGACACTTCGGTAAGTCCGGTACGCTCACCTAAATATACCCCGGGTACCGGTATACCCTCGGCCACAATACCGGCGGTACCGGTATCTTCTCGGTAGTGTACTTAATACCCTACCGAACACTTCGGTAAGTTCGGTACTTTTTTAATGCCGGTACCAGACACTTCGGTAAGTTCGGTACTTTTTCAATACCGGTACCGGACATTTCGGAAAGTTCAGCACTTTTTCAATACCGGTACCCGACAGTTCGGTAAGTTCAGTACGCGCGACAAATATACCCCCGGTATACCGAACTTGCCTTTGAAGTATTCGTTCATGAACGAATATTCCAAGGTTATGTTCTGTAGGGTACCTACAGAACCATACCCGGGGTATTTACCCCGGGTATTACCCTACAGAGAACTTCTGTGAGTTCTGTAAGGGTTTGATACCCTTACCCGGAACTTCTGTAAGTTCTGTACGACCTTCATACCCGTACCCGGAACTTCTGTAAGTTCTGTACGCCCCGTTTCACAATATCCGGGGTACCGGTACAACGTTTTTGTACCTGCCCGGAACTTCTGTGAGTTCTGTACGCCCGTGCCACAATACCCGGAACTTCTGTGAGTTCTGTAAGGGTTTCATACCCTAACCCGGAACTTCTGTAAGTTCTGTAAGACATTCATACCCGTACCCGGAACTTCTGTAAGTTCTGTAAGACCTTTGGCACAATACCCCGGGTAAGGGTATACCCTCGGCACAATACCCTGGGTGCCGGTACAGATGTCAGGAGACGGTCAGTCAAGGGGAAACGAGCATCGGTCAAGGGTTTGGATCCGAGTGTTCGACACTAAAAACTTGTAGTTTGGCGTCAGTCAAGGATAAAAAAGACAAATTGCCGTCAGTCAAGGAGTGAAAGTGCCGTCTCCTGACGTATTTGTTGAGGAGTGATGATATGCATTCTGACGTCATGTCACACCAAAAACGAAATAACGAAATTACATTGTGCCACCCCCTCCGCTCACAACCACTCATAAACCGAGCACATTTCGCCGCCCAAAGATGAAAATGATACGTTCTATTAATAATATTGATATTAGACTGTGTAACAGGTGCGTATGATATTACATACTATATATATTATCCGTATAATATGTATTATACGTATTGTACGTATCGTAATCGTACGTTCACGTCGTACGTACACATCGCATTATACGCATCGTAATACCTACCTGTACGTACGTACGTAGCTACTCTTGGTTTTTTTTTTGTCGGTTCACCGGCGCTTTCACGAGGACACAAGAGCAGTAGGGGGCACGAAATTAGAAACAGGGTATTATTTAATAGTGAAAAAGCCACTCTGATATTTAGAGGAAATCATAACTTCGAGATTCGTTTATATTGAAGTTATTATGTTATTGTAGCGTTGAGAGCACCCTGTCTTGAATAAGAAATGCAGCTTTGGCCAGCTTTCCTGTTTTTTGTAAGGTGTCCTGTACTACTGCTGTACAGTACAGTACACCTAATGAGAAAAAGGCTAAAAAGAAAGCCAGGCTCATATTCAAAAGGAGAATAAAAAATTCGGGATCGTTATGTTGAAAATAGTGTAGAAAGCACCCTCTCTCACATAAGAAATCCAGCCTGGACCAGATTTTATATTTCTTACTACTCGTAGGTGTCCTGTACGGTATTGGTATGAAAACTTTGCAAGATTGTTTCTATAGGTTACGTAGATAACCATACCCGGGGTTTTTCCCGGGTATTACTACCCTACAAAGAACTTCTGTGAGTTCTGTGCGACACTCATACCCGTACCCGGAACTTCTGTAAGTTCTGTACGCCCGTGCCACAATACCCGGGGTACGGGTACAATTTTTTTATACCCGTACGGAACTTCTGTGAGTTCTGTACGCCTGTGCCACAATACCCGGAACTTCTGTGAGTTCTGTAACACTCTCATACCCGTACCCGGAACTTCTGTGAGTTCTGTACGACATCTATACCCGTACCCGAAACTTCTGTATGTTCTGTACGCCCCGTGCCACAATACCCGGGGTAAGGGTACAACTATTTTCGACCCCCACCGAACTTCTGTGAGTTCTGTACGCCTGTGTCACAATACCCGGAACTTCTGTGAGTTCTGTAACAATTTCATACCCGTACCCGGAACTTCTGTAAGTTCTGTAACACTTCCATACCCGTACCCTAAATCCACAAACCCTACAGAACCTGACCTTGGAATATTCACCCCACGTTTTTGAGGGGGTTTTCGTCGAACGCCGACGAATAGTTTGCCTACGTCTAACGAATACCTTCCGCATGAGTGCTGAAATGTAGGGTCAGAGGAAGAATAATAGCCGGCGTGCACAACGAGTACTGAGGAGATAAAACGTGCCGATAAAGCATTGCGGACATCATTCATGCACCGGCATGGAAAGTTTTGTGGCATGGATCATAGCAAAGACTTGAGCATCGTGTTGGTCAAGTCAGTAGGGATTCTCCCTGACGTTGTAAACCGTAGTAGTAGGCGATGGGTGCGGTGTGGTTTCGGTCGCATGTAGAAAACAAGGCCGCCAGTCGTACGTCACGAGTGTTGCCAGCAGCAAGGGGGAATTGTCAATGCATGTGACACACGGAATTGGTACATGATCAGTTGTAAGCAACAAACTGATTCATCAGTAATGGACGGCCACTGATGATGCCGATGCGGCATGCAGTGAATATATGTTTTTCTCGTTATCAAGATTTGTGGCAATACTGCGTAGCAGGGCGTAAAATAGGTGATGAAATGATGCGCTGCCGCACCTTTTTCTCGCCAATCCCACATTTTCACCACGCCGCGAAGGCATGGTGGGGCTTGCCGCACCACGCTTTTCTTGTGCCGCACCTTTTTTCACCGTAGGCGAAAAAAAATGTAAAAAATTGGGGTCTGTTTCGCCCCAGGCGAATTTGTTTTTGGACCTATTGCGCCGCAGGCGAAATTGTTTTCCGCGTGTTTTTCGCCGCAGGCGAAACTTTTTTTGGTCTTTTTTTGGTCTTGATTTCGTATCAGATGCTATGTTTAGGTCTTGTTTCCTCTTTCGGCATAGAGTACTTCACTTCCTTTGAGAATTCGACTGAAACTGTTGCCGTTTTCCTATGCCTGAGGACGTTCCAGGCCTCAAACAACTCGAAAACGCACATTTAAAGTATATATTGACGCATATATGTTGAAAAAAAGCGCCCCTCCGGGGGGCCTCCGGCGGACCTCCGGGGCCCCTCCGGGGGCCATCTGGGGGCCTTCCGGTGGGCCCTGCGGGGAGCCGCACATCGCCTTCGACGACGTGGTGCGGTGATTTCACCACGAGCCGAACGCCTATTTTACGCCCTGCTGCGTGGTACTGACCAACACCACAGTCAGTCGCTGCTCTGAAGGAGGACTCGACGCGTGCTACGGTAGAGGTAGCATTTTTGGCTGAATCGTTTTCTGAACGATCGGGCTCCTTAGCCCAAATTCGTCGGACGTTCATTTTTGTGACGAATAATGTTTCAGATTATACTTCGGCCATGAGATTTCTCATCCGGCAGCACTTTTATTTTCTTCCAAAACCATTTTTTCGGTTAGGTATGACGCTCCTTAAGTGAGGAGCTCAGAAAAAACATGGTGCACCTCTACCGTAGCATGCGTCACCTCACACCTCATCATGGCTTAACGGCTAAGAATGTGAGTAGTGATCGTGATTACAATGTATAATTGGTGACTGCGCTGAATGTTTCGGCGATATATATATGTCTGCTCCGGGTCAACCACACTCTATAACAAGCTATGGGAATGGTGACAGCTAGTTCTACACGATGAATGCTCATTTCCACCAACAATATATGCTGCCATACGTGGCTGGTATAATATATATATATATATAAAAAACCTAGCTAGCTGTGAGATCGGTGAGATCGAGGATTTTATCGAAACTCATTTTTGCAAGCTGAGTGGCATACTTCGATCGCGCGAACTACGGGTTTTGAGGGGAACAAAATCAGACATCTATCTGTGGAATATTTTAATATACGTCGTATAACATTTTAAGAAAATAACAACTGCGAGCTCGAGGATTTCGTCGAAACTCATATTTGCAAGCTGAGTGTAAGACACAATGCCAAGTACGAGGTATAAACAACAATACGTGGCAATATTTTTTTTGACTGCATGTATGTCTTTCATACCATTTTAGGGCCAACACGAGCACCATCATTATTATGTTGTGCTGCTGTCAGCGACAACTACAACTGAACTATGAATACCGGTCAACAAGTAGTCGTGGTAGATTGGAAAAAGAAAAAGAAAAAGTATAGGGTACACGAACAGCAACCTGAACAATGACATTGATCTATTTTAAACAATTCGTCCACGGTCGAATATTCGCCCACGTTTTCGAGATACTACGTATCTGTTCACGGACGAATATTCGCCTGCGTTTTCGAGGTAGTATTCGTCCACGGACGAATATTCGCCCCACGTTTTGACGAAAATATTCGTCCGTGGAGAAACACTCGCCCCATGTTTTCGAGAAATAATTCGTCCATGGAGAAATATACGCCCTCTAAACCGAACTTCAAGCCAACGAATACGAATACCTATTTGCATTTGTATTCGTGCGGGGTGTGCAACTTTGCAAGCTGCGATAAATATTTGTAATATTATACGATCGTGTCCTTGTGTTGTCAAACCTTTTCCTGGAAATAAAAAAAGCTAAAAGCTTATTCTCAAATGGTTACCCCTGTAGTCGTAGCTCAAGTCATTACTTAATCAATCTCATCCACGCCTACCCAAAATGGATGAGACCAGACGTCACACTATCCCCCCACCCCCTACTTGACACATATAGTATATCGGCGTACGGGTGGTTGCAATTCATATTGTAACAACTACAACTTGGCAGTAGTAGTAGTACAGTACCGGCCCGTTCATAAGAAACCAGAAATCGGGCTTAGGCTGACTTTCTTAGTTGAGAAAGGGGTGTGTCCCACACTAACTTCAGTATAATAGCTGTCGACTTTCTTATTTCCCCCGTAATGTTTAGGCGGAGTTTCTTGTGGAGCACTTTTATATGAGAGGGCCGGTAGTGTAGTTAGTGTGGATTAGTTAAGTTTGGCATGACATTGTGGAAGGACGATAATTCAAGTATACTGTTCTGTTGTGTTTTCGTTTGCCTCACAGTCTCACACGCCTTCAGAGCCTGCCCTGACTACATAGTACGTGTATTTGGCCTCTCGTAGTATTTGGAATGCTCGGCTTGCAACGTTTCCTTGAGTTGTTTTTTGTACATACCATACCAGGTATAGATATGTATGTATGGCAAAATCATAGTTTTGAGCTCACGGTGAAAAAAACGGAAACCAATTCACTTGAAACATACCCAACGGCACTCACTACACTGGCTACACGCACGTTTAGGAGCAGGCTACGCGTCCCTATCTACTTGGTTGGATATAAAGTGGGGCGGATTCTACCTACACAGTACAGTAAAATAGTAGGTGGAAATTTATTAATGGCTGAAAAACAACATTTCAAACGCTGAAGGCTTGAAGAAAAATGAGAAATGGATTTGAGCTCCTGAATATATAGCTACCCATATCGTGTTATACAGTAGTAGTAGAAGAAGAAGCATGGATAGCAGCATTAATACGAAGTAAGCTCGCCACGGTAGTTAGCGGACGCATGCTACGATAATAGAGGTACGCAGCATGGTTTGGCTGAAGAAGCGTCTCCTGATCGATCGGGCTCATTATCCCGAACTCTCCGGACTTTCAAATATTTTGTGTTCAAATAATATTCGTTGCATAGGGGTCATGGAGGAACTGTTCGTCGGGAAGCACATACTTTTGGTACATTCCGAAATCTTATTTGGGGTGAGGCATAGGGCTCATCAAGTAAGGATCCTCAGCAAAACACATGGCGCACCCCTATACCTTCTTAGCATGCGACAGGGCGCAGTGCAAAGCGTAGCCGAGTGAAGCAAGCAAAAAAAAACAAAACATGCCTACGAGTATATTGTTGATTTTTAGGTGGGCTGCTTTCTAGAAGCAAAACCAAAGCAAGGGTGAAGCGTCTATATGCTACGCGTGCTAAGTAGTAGCTTTGGGAAGCAACAAAAAGTAGCCTGCACTGATGTTGCCTGATTCGGTTGTTATTTTGTATGCAGAATCAAGGCCTACTGTAGCGTATTCTCTTTTTTAAGCTGCGTACGTATAATATGTATTTCATGAAGCAAGAAAAAACTATATGCTCGGATATCAGTGATTTGGAAGTCGATGTTGTACTAAGATAGTATAGCTGTCGCTAGGAACTCGCGCAGCAGGGTATTAGTAACTGTCGTCAACTTGTGTGCATTGGTGGGGAAAAAAACAGGAAAAAACGTCAACGACGTGCCCCGAGAACCCCCTCTGCCCTTCCTTCAGGCGGTACACGCGCATGATGGCGAAGACTAGGATCATGGGTTCGAAACCGTGTTGACAACGTTTTTTTTCCCGTTAGAGTTGCAGTACGTTCACTTTAGAAATCAAGAAAAACTGGTTTTGCAAACCACATGTACGACTAGGGTAACAGGTAGTGCGGGGGCTTATCAACACGAGGGTCACGGGTTCGAGACCCGTATACTCCTCAATATTCGTTTTTGTATGTTGTAGTACAACGAAGTAGACAGCAAAAAATATGAGAATTTGTTGGATAAAAACGTAGTAGACAAATAAAATTCTGAGAATTTGAGGAAAAGTGCCGACAGAAAAGTGCAGACAAAATCAACTGTTTAAACAAGTAAAAAAACGGTCGACGCTTTATTGCGAGGGGTCCCTATCACGAGAGGCTTGGTCAAGATTAGAAAGCAATTAATAGGTTTCCAGCCGAAACCGAGCTAACTTGGGTTGACGTTTACCCATCGGTGCGCTGTTTGCTGGACGTGCGTCAACCTGCTCGCCCCTCTCGACCCTCTGGAAAGGGTGGCCTCGACCGTTTCGCATTGCGTCCCGCGCCAAGTGCTAGTTCCGTGTCTTTGAGCAAACAAATACGTGTTCTAGCTTCAAGCATGACGTGTCAACTCGTTCATGTGTATAGGCGTCGTTCTATGGCAGAGTTTATTAAAGGGCAGCGGCCAAAAACAGGTACACCTGGTCCGTTCGGGGCCAAAAACAGGTACATACTAAAATCAAGTTTAAAACCCACCCCACGAACCTGCCGTTCCTTGCAATGCAAAGTAGAGTTTTTTCATGCTCTTCGTGCTCGCCCGGTGGCTACGTATACGAGTAGCTGCTATTAATAGTACGAGGAACGCACGCCTGCTGCTGCTGTATTCTCCCTTCTCAACTTTTTTTGTGACACCCTTGGTATTCCAAGTCAACCACAATCCCGAAGGGGAGCCTTCTATCTCGTATTGTGTCGGCGGAGGTGTGCAGACAGATATGTGTGTGTGTCGCTCGAGTGGCGTGTAGTGCGAGGTGCGAAGGGAGAAGGGGGTCTCCGCGTACGTCGGCATTTGTATAGGGGGCATAGGGTGGAACTATTAAGGGCCTCTGATTGGCTTAAAAACAACAAAAAAAAGGTGAAAGTCAACCAGAGTAAACAAAATCAGGTATACCTGGGTTTTGAAGAGGCAAAAACCGGTACAACGAGTTTCGGACCAATGGCAGCGCACGTGGAGTGCGTGTTTGACTTGGTTTTAAGTATGTACCTGGTTTTGGCCGCAAATGAACGAGGTATACCTTTTTTTGGCCGCTGCCCTATATTAAATGCAGTTTAGCTCAACGCGCAGCAGTAATTCAATATTCACCGGCCTGTTCCCCTGTTCAAATCCAGCAAGATCCCCATATGTATTGGGTACACCATAATATATATACCTGGTATGTATTAAAAAATTAAAAAACAACAGCTGTGAGCTCGAGGATTTCGTCGAAGCTCATCTTTGCTAGCTGAGTGTATATATGTAATAGGTACTCGATATGCTGCTGCCGCTGTTCGTTGTCGACAACAACGTTTGTTATCACGGTGTATCATATAATATAATATAATATCATACATTGTCAAGCAGGTATATATTATTGCTGTATTTAGGCATCGAACGTACAAATGTTCCTGTTGTACGAACAAGGGCCAGTAGGTAACAACGGCACCTTGAAGTGTAGGCCGAAGAGGGGAGACAGCAAAATAACAGCTGATAACGATACTTGATGGGGATAACACGCACACTGTTTGGATATCGGCGTCGGAAGCCTTTAGAAGTTGAGCTTCTATAAATAGTCTAATGGTAAAGGGATACAGCACTTACTTCTTCTACTGAAGAGAAGAGCCAACGATATGCGTCATCCTCCTGGTCCCCAGTGTACTGCTTCCAGTGTAGTAGTGCTTGATTAAATGAAGGTTGGACGCTCGCACGAATTCACTACGTACGTACACATACGAAGTAATACTGTTTAGCCGAAAGGCGTGGAAACACTTTGAATCGGCTTTGCGGGTAATTAGTAGCATGTTGTACGAACAAGGGCCAGTAGGTAACAACATCACCTTGAAGTAGGCCGAAGAGGGGAGACAGCAAAATAACAGCTGAGAACGATACTTGACGGGGATATGGAAACACTTTGAGTCGGCTTTTCGGGGGAGTTAGTAGCCAACACTGTGTTAAAGCGAATCTTTTTTTTAATGAATCATATTTTGTGCTGGATAGAAGGATAATATGATAAATTTGCTGCTGCTTCATTGAACTTGACTCGCGTGTTTAATTTCGCTTCGATAAAACAAGATACATGTTTAATGTACAAACCAAAACACCTTGCTTGGCAGTACTGTCGCAATTAAGGTCTCCGTTTGCCCACATCCTCGGTCATTAAGGGCATGCGCGGAGCTAAATTTATTTGTTATTGGTGCATCGAATCTGATTCTAGTGTGATCTACTAGTACAGGCTCTTGATTCACACACGATTTACATATAATGTGCCCCTTGACAGTAGTAGTGTCGAATTCACGGCATCTATTTCGTACACGCTCGAAAATTAAAGGCAAGCGCGGAGCCAAACAGGGCGTCAGCCCGCCGCGGAGAAGTCCCCCTTGTGTTTTAGTATGGTATACTATGCACCATACAATGAAGTGCAGGGTTTACTGTGCATACTCTGCACAAACAACAAGTGCTGTACGAGGCATGTGTTATAGTGTAGCAATATATAGCACCTGGTATGTGGGTTTTAGTTATACCTGGTACTAAGGGCCCGTATTAACGAAGACAGCAAAAAATTGAATTTGGAAAATAAAATTATAGTTGGATGTGACTTCGCGAAAACACTGGTTTGCGTCCTATGGGGAATAGTGAATGGCTTGTTCAAATATTTCTGAAATCGAAAAATCGCAGCACGCCTCACAACGCCCAGGTGAAAATATCCGACGAGAATAGACGAGAGCGAAGGCATGCGTCGGCGCGTTCGCGCCGACGCAAGCATGCTCTTGCTTTTGGCCGCCCTGGCTAGGAAGCTATCTCTCTCAGGGTCTCCTGGGTGGGCGTAGGGATGGATCCCTGAAACGCCAAGGGCGAGACAGGGGCGGCGACGGTGCTATCAAAGTCTTGAACGTATCCTGCTGTTTTTACGTCGATCGCTCGTTTTTTGGTCGGGTTGGCACATCGAGCTGGTTGAAAAGTTGGGATTGCGACCGCCATGATTGGTTGTGAGGCGCCACCGCCGCGGTACGATGTGTTATATGGTCTGTAGGCGTGGGCGCGGCTATTGTCCCCTTGGCCTCGTGTCGTGGTTCACGCGTCGTCGTCTCGGTCGTGGTCATCGATGCGATTAATAAATCGCCTGATTATAGCCGGGGCGTTTACCCACCGTGGACATGCCGGTCCAAGTCGGCCCAACTCCAAATTTAATTTGAATTCTACGCAGTAGTGGACAAACACTGTTAGTGGATCTTCCTAAGGTAGCTAATTAGGCACTCTGATTGGCCAAGCAAGCACTGACCACTGGCATAGGGTTCGGGTTCGGGTTAGGGTTAGGGTTCGATCTGAGGGTCACACTACTACTACCAAGACCAAACCCCCATTTTAAAGATCCACCATGACCCTTTGTCCACCCCTCATTCTACGAGGATTGACGGTCCCAGGACCTCCTTGGTTTTTTCGTCGAATTCAAATTGATTAGACCTCAAGATCCTTATATTTGGTGTTCGTGCGGGTTCTGACCAATGAAAAGCGTATTTGAATTTTGCATATGGGCCCTAAGCATGACAATATTGAAATGTCATGTAATTGTATGTATGTATGGGTTGTATTTACTGTAATTGTATGTTATACCAAACGCCATACATTCCAAATACGCTAAAATCATGCTCAACTAAGCAAAGAACAACCTACAGTAAATAGGCAACAATCACAGCAAGGCCCCCATTATTGCGTTGCTTGCTAACATTACAAATTATTAGTCTATCAGAGTCTCGCGTTGTCGGGTCTGGAAAGCCGTACCTATTATTTTGAAATGGGGGGTTGATTTGTCAACGTCCCCTGCCTTATTATTGCATAGTGTTTTGCACGGCACTCGGTGTTTATAGCAAATGGTATGGTACTGTCTCCGGTTGCTCGTACTACTAAATTACGGTTGGTTTCGTTCGTTCAAATCTCACCGAGTGCACATACACATACATATATATGCACCCTTATGTATTGGGGGACTTTTTCTTGCATACAAATTGAATATTACAGGGGACCATATGTAGCATTCAAGATCATAAATTACAAGCACAAGAAGCTTTATATTCCAGGAGTTTTAGTATGCATATTATTTGGTCCTGATTACTGTATACATATAAATAGATTGAAAAATGTAGGAACGCTCCTATTACGGAGGACCATAGTAAATAGGACCTATCGTATTACTCAAAAACCTATATATTTACCCTTTTTTACTAACAATATTTGGTCCTATTTACTATGGTCCCCCCTAATAGGCCATTCTTGTTTTTTTTTCCTATCCCATTCATTATCTTCGCACTTCCGTCTTTCTCCTTCCCTAGTCGTAACTCAGATCCGGGGTCACAAAGTAGGCTCCTCTCCCTCCCCCCCCACTACGGTTCTTGCTTTGCATTTTTATCGCCAGAAGATTTCGGCATTTTCCTCCCTCGTCAACTCTCGTCGAATTGTGCTTACCCACGCTATAATATGCGCTCTCGACAGTCGGTGTCATTTGATAATAAAAACCTCCATGGGGAGGATGGAACCCTCGACATCGGGCCCAAAAGGCTTCGTGGCTACCAGTTGGACCACGGGGGCGAGGCCCTGCACTCGCATGACTGTTTTCACCGTGTCGGCCTCAGTATCAGAATCTCGGCATTTCAATACCTCGAGGGTTTTTTTATTACCTCGAGCGCTCTGTTTCAGGATCGACTTCGACGCCCCTCGCCCTTCGTTTCCCCTGATTACTTCGCCGTGAATGAATGCGTGCGGGGACTGAGAGAGACAAGCGAAAAATAGGCACGATCTTGGATTTTGGGTGGCATGCTCGGGAAATTATTTGAATCTTGACAGGGGGAGTGGTAGTGCGTAACTACAAAAAAAGGGTGACCTTTTAAAACGATTGCAGTAGTAGTATCATAGGAGTCAAATTTTGTGCGACCTTCGCATCGTCTATCTGCTTTGAAGAGCCGATGTCCATGTTGCTTCGCAGACCATGTTCGAGTGAGTGTTTACGGTGGTAGGTGCACTCTATATTTCACAGTGTTGCTGTGGCGAAAGGATCGACTTAAACGCCCCTCGCCCTTTCTACTCCGTTGAATGCCCCCCCCTAAATCATGAGTGCATATGTAATGTCAAACGTTTTCATTCAGGTTGCCGCTCCCAAAATGGAAGGTTGCCCGGATGTTGGATTATTTATGTCAAATATAACCTACTACATATTGGAGTTGGCTGTATTTTTGTTTTGATTGCTTTAGAAACTTGAGCCTGGATCTAGGAAGTACATCGCCAACATCGTTGGTTTTTTAGGTTGGTTGCCAGTAATAGAACGCGTCGAGTGTGTGATAAAGTGTGGATGAACGCGAGTCTATAATGTAACCTTACTTCGTATGAGTACGTACAGTTTCAGAAACAGGTACAGCAGTAGGCTCGAGCGTTGTACGAGTACGAGCACATACTTTGCTTCGAGTATGTAGGAGTACCAGTGCGCACGCTGTACTATGCAGGGCTGATGGTCTCTGCCTCTCTAAATTTCGTGTGCCCGAACTCTGAAAATATATACTGTAATTAGCTTTCATTCTGGTACGACTTAATGAAATTACAAATAGGGGGTAATTAACTATAAGTATACGTCAGCTGTGAGTTCAACCGATTGAATAGCAGAAACTCAACTTTGCGAGCTGCATAGAATGTTTGTTTTATGTGTTATTTCTAGTGTTCGTTTCGGATTCGTGATGTATTAGGTACCCTGGTAGTTACTACTACTCTATTTTTAGAATCAGCCGCTCGCGCGTGTTATGTGTTTATTCCTCGTTAAGGATGTAGTTCAGAGACTCCCCTGGATATTGCCCGGGTTAGCAGGACAATGTAACAATGGTATGTCATGATCATTCTGCGCACTGATACTATATAACCCGAATAGAGGAGACAACTAAGTATGGTATTTGGCAAAGTAATCGTATACGTCTACACCAAATAATGTGTTGTTAGAGGTTTTAGACGAGGGTGGGGACGGGGGGGGTTCTATATGTATGGTCGTGTTTGTGTAATCACAGGTCTTCGCGTCCTTACGACAGCGTGGGTGGAGACCAGGGTGGAGAGCGTAGTATTTGTTGTTTTACATAAAGGTTTAAATATTGTTGTTGCTTTGTCGTTGATGTGTTGTATTTCATTTCAAGTAAGATGGTATAGCGGTCGCTAGGAACTCGCGCAGCAGGATATTAGTAACTGTCGTCAGCTTGTGTGCATTGGTGAGGAAAACATCAGGAAAAAAACGTCAACGACGTGCCCCGAAAACCCCCTCTGCACTCCCTTCAGGCGGTACGTTTACTATAGAAGTAAATAAAAAATTGATATTCCTATCACTTGTACGTGTAGGGTAACAGGTAGTACATATGCCTATCATCATGAGGGTCATGGTTTTGAGACCCCGCGTACAACTAATTTTGTTTTTTTTATGTGAGAGTGCAACGAACTAGACAGATAAAGTTATGATAATTATTAATATGTTGGATAACCACGTAGTAGTAGACGAATACAAATCTGAGAATTTGAGGAAAAGTGCCGACAGAAAAGTGCAGACAGAATCAACTGTTTAATCAAGTAAAAAAACGGTCGACGCTTTCTCGCAAGGGGTCCCTATCACGAGAGGCTTGGTCAAGATTAGGAACTCGCATTCGCTCATAATTATTTACGAAGTTGAAAGTGCTTTTTCGGGTAATGAGCTGCTGTTTTAACCTGCTGTTGTGCTGCCCAGGTTGTATTCGATATGGCTCGAGGTGGCACCTAAATCAAACCTGAAGGTTCCTTGGAACTATGGCGTTCCCGAATTGAGTTGTATTGTTTGTTTGTAAGTTTTTCGTTTTTTATTTGATAACTTCCAACAAGAATGATCACGCGTGAGTGGCGGCTTGGTCGATTGAGTGGATGGTGGTAATTATCTCGTCGTTTTGACCAGATTGCCCCCCCGAACCATATAGCAAATATTTGAGTTCGCATTGAAAAAAGTAAGCATTTGAAGAAAACGGATGGATCAGTTGTTGTACACTCTCGATCTCTGAATTAACTCCTGCTTGCCAGAACCAATCGGTAGTCGCAGCGGATGTCTCACCTCTTCTGTCGGTGGCACGCTGCGAATTTTTGATGGCATTGGTTTTTACCCACGTTTCGAGTATTTTTGGTCATAAACATCCGTAGCTTCTTTTTTACCCACTCGAATCAAATTTTCTGTCGAACCTTCGATAAAAACGAAAAAACATCGTATCTTTTCGCGTGCCCGACCTCGGAACACTAATAATCAACGCAAGTCTGGTGTATATTAAATAAAATTATTATAAATACGTCAGCTGTGAGTTCAACCGATTGAATAGTAGATACTTAACTTTGCGAGCTGCGTAGAATTTTTGTTGTATGTGTTACTTGTGGTATTGGTGTAGGTTTCGTGATGTACTAGGAGCCTGGTAGTTACTACTCGATTTTATAATAAGCCGTTCGCGCGTGCTATGTGTGTATTCCTCGTTAAGGATATGGTTCAGTGACTCCCCTGGATTCTACCCGGGTCAGCAGGACAATGTAACAAGGGTATCCCATGATCATTCTGCGCACTGATACTATATAACCCGAATAGAGGAGACAAGTATGATATTTGGTAAAGTAATCGAGTACATCTATATCACAAAATGTGTTGTTAGACGAGGATGGGGACGGGGAAACAGGGGGACGGGGGATAGGGGGATAGGGGGGTAGGTGGGGGCGTACTCATTTGTTGCTTGCCTTAGTCATTGTATTTATCTAGATCTAGAAATAAGACATTCAGTATACTTCTTGTGCCCGAACTCAGAAAATAAACATTTAACTGGTACGTCCTACAAAATACGTTTTTTCTCTCTCTAATTTTGAAATTTAGAGCGCGTACGTTTTGTTTTTTTTCAAGTAACAATCATTGCGTTCAATAGCCATTTTAGCGCCAATTCCTTTTCCGTTTCGCCTCGAGACGTAGCACGTTTATCATGGTAGGTACACTGCTGCTGCCGTAAATTTTAGTTTATTTTTCGCGCTGGACTTCCGATTAATGGCAACGCATTTTACGCCAGCGTGCTGCAAGTATGCTTGATCTCGTTGATGTGTGAACCTTAATCTCCTTACGTACGTACTGGTATACATTAGGAATTTCAGATGAAACTCTTGGAATTATTTTCAATTTATGTTATTCTTTATTTTGACGGGTGGAACAATTCCAACTCCTCTCCTGCCCTACCTATGCCTAGCCCATGTATACATGGATATATAGATGTATTTCCCCCCTGCGCATAACCGGAAAGCGCGAGGCGTGAGTTAAACTTTCGAGGAAAATATACGAGCAATGACAAAATACTGTTGAACCCAATACGTATGCGCGATAAACATGTCGACACACGTATTTTTTATCAGGGGAGGGGGGGCAGCACGTGTGATCACTGCTTGTCGAGAGCATCGCTGAGGGTAAATATAACCGCCTACGAGACTAAAACTGGAAAGTATAAAAATACGTGAGTATTAATTTAAAACAAGAAAAAGTATGGCGTCGTTTATGTAGGAGGTAGTAAGGTATGGTACCCCCCTAAACGCCGGAGGGTCCATAAACCAAATTCTCGACCCTCCCTCGCTGTATTTGGTGTGGAAAACAAAAAGAAGATCTGGAGTGTGGCGCCGCATTTGTTTTTTTTTCGTGCACCCTTGCCCTACCCCATATATTTACGCGGGATGGAAATATCACACACACAGCTTTCATTCCAGTATATGACGAGTTTCGACGAAATCCTTGATCTAACCTGGTTTCAATGTTGATATTAGTATTAATACCAGTCCGTCCGATAAAATGTTCACTCTATCATACTAGCTACCAACCTTTCTCGGTCCTTGGTATTTCCTATATTTGACCAGAACGGTTGACTATTAATACTACATACAGCAGCAGTACCAGTAGTAGTCGTTTATTCTCCCTTTGAGGTGCGTATATCTACGATGTGTTCTCTGTATCTCGAAGTAGCTGGCGGCAACGGAACCTGTGTATCTCGATGGGGAAAACAGCCACGGTACCTAACTGGATGGGCTTGGGGAGATATCTATTGTATGTACTGTACTATCAAACTGAGTCTTGTTCGCCATGACGACCGCCATCATTGTGATGCCAAACACAACAACACTAACAAACCTTTCGTCCAAACAAAAAAGCCCGATTGGACGTAATTTGCCTAAAAACAGGCGACAAAACAAGAAGGGTGAATTTGGAGTTCATGAGAACACCCACATCATGCACATTATATGGTAGAGGTGTACCCCTCCCACTTGTACTCGCGGGCGAAGAGCACTCGCGAGTTCTGGAAGAATAGCGAAAACAGGTACCGCCGAGTATTTTTGCTTTTGGTTTCACATGAATAATAGGATCATATTATGGTATGTACAGTACACGACCAATCATAATTGGGGAGTGTGGGTTTCGGAATTCCCCTTACACATCACATGGGTTTTGTCGTACTGTCCTGTAGTATGAGTAATAAAAGGCCGCACAATTAGGTGTGGGTATTTATTGGTTTGTGTGTCATAAACTAAACACCGTAAATGTATCGGCCCCCAAATATTCGGCGAGTATTGAGTGCTACCGGCACCCGTGGCGAGTGTTGGCAAATAGGGTTTTTACTCACGAGTATCCCTTTTGTTTTTTACTTGGTAGCTGCCTAAAGCCCACGGAATATACACGTCTGGCGGGGCGGGAGGGGGGGCTATGTTGTCTCTAACCTTCTAACGTTGGATGGAACACCCCTAAAACACTATATTCGTACCAGACCAGAAGCGGCGTGGACATGAAGCCAATCCTCCTTCGTAAGCATCCGCCGGCGTAAGATGCGTACCCACTTCGGAAGGCCAGCAGCCCACCCAATTTTCGGCAGATCCTTGGTTGCCTCGTTCGCCTCCGTTGCCTCCGCTTCTTGAGCAACAACAGCAGCATATTGCGGGGTTGCTGGGCCCGAGACGGCCATCCGAGGGCCTACGGTACGTATACCTTGAACGGGTCCTAGGCCACCAGCAAGTGCAGCACTACCACTACTGCCCCCGTCGTCGCCTTCTTCCCCCACTCCGCCCATTGGCTCGTGACCCAAATCCATCGACGCTGGAGGTGCGGCACACATGTTGTTGGGGCGGCGTGTTGATCGGGTCCGCAATGCTGCGGCCTCGAAGTCGTCGGCAGTTGTTGTTCCCGCTGAAAAATATGTTGACCTTATTCGCGTTGGGGGTTTTGAAACGAACGGCAGTATTGTTGCCACTTGTGCAGCGGCTGCCTCACACGTGAATGACGACGCCATTGCAAGAAGACAAAGACGTCTAGCCAGACCATTCCTCCGTTGCCGCTGCTGCTGATGCTGCGGCTGGTGCCGCCATGCCGAGGGGTCGACGACGATACTGTCGTTAGTCGTGGCAGATATGCTGGCCATCCTTCACCCGAGGTACGACAGGTGAACAGTATGGAGGATTAAGTTGTCCGCGGGGGGTCGGGTCCATAACCGGCAAGCCGAGAGAACCGAAACACGACAGGGTCGGATTACTGGAAGAGTGTAGAAGATAATACCGGTATGCGCCTTACCGCTTGGCTGTACTGTCTGTATCTTTATTGCTATTAATAGTGGTTCATCATATGATGTCATACAGAATATCGAAGAAATTAAATAACCATCGACTCTCTTTCGGGGTATCATACTGCTGTACACACATTGCACGTATATATTCCGAACAAGGCCTACCAGGTATGCTTTATTGACTGCAGTACACAGCAGTCATTATCATCCATTTATTATGATACACATGGTATACAAATACGTATTGAAAGTTGGTTCGTACTGTGTGCCAGGTATGCTGCATTATATTCTACAGCCGACGTAGTTGGTAGCAACTTCAACACGAATAGTTTTTGCCTTCCATGTGAAATTTACGAGAACGAACGAAATTTCAATTCCTACTTCATTTTCCGAGCTATATGTACGGTACGTAAGTAGAAGTACTACTGTAATGCAAGAACGAAAAGGCCAACATCTTAGTGCAGTAGGGGGGGGGGCTTTTAGGCCCCCCCTACGTAGTGTGTACGAGTAAGCCATTGGCGTTTATTAGCCCCCTCAACCGCCGCCCACACCTTCCACCCACTTTAAAGGACTCCTTCGGACAAAAAGGATAAAAGCGCTTGCAGTCTTGAAAAAGACAAATCCATTTTGTTTCCGTTAGTTGCAATACAATTTCTTGTACAATTCCGACCTTTCAGTACTCCCAAAGGAAAGCCACGTTTCTCCAGTTTTTATGTTCAGACGTGCTCCCTGTGATAGGTTTGGAGAGTATAGGTCATGGGCAACATGTGGGATCAGGAGCCGGATCGATCGGACGCCCTCCTTATAAAGATAAGTGCCTCTTACTCATAACCGAGTCACCATACCTTAAGTACCCGAAGACGAGTTAAAAAAATAGAGTTTTCTCCGAATGATGTTCATTCTGTTTCACCTGAACATATTCGACGACGACGCCGGGCACTGGTAGGCGAGCCTATCTGGGGCTCTAGTTCGACCGTCCGTCGCGTCCTACGCGGCCACTCATAAGGCACTTGGGTGCCATAACGTATGTGGCCCCTAATACGGCAAACGAGGCTATATTCGCGGTCCAATATACTAAACATGGTAGGTCCCTTAGAAGGCAGGACGTCGTGCCTTATTAACGGTCACGCCAAATAAAAGGCACATCGGTCATTAGTGCTCCAATTCTCCTCGCGCACTAGGGCCACCTACTACTGAATGGTGCAATAGTTGTAGCTGATGAAAAGCTCTACATTGATTACTAGTCGGAAAGACCACGGTGAACAGCACAAACCCAACCTTGGTAAACTATGGTATTTGCGATGGTGTAACCAGTGGGGAAAACGCGGCCTACGGGGATAGACCGTGGTACAGTCCATGGGTCCATGGTGCGTGCTACCGTACATTCCATGGCATGTACTTGGTAACCTGTGGTCTAGTCTATTGTGGACCGCTGAGAACATCATCGTACATATATACGCGCGATCGAAGTATCACACTCAGCTAGCAAAGATGAGTTCCGACCAAATCCTCGACCTCACAGCGAGTCACACCTCTTTTGCTCTTTTATAGTTTTATTTGGTTTAACGATATACGCAACACGGCGACCGAAGATGCCATCGTGGCTATTTTGTCCATGGATTAACCTAAACAATTGTGTACCCTAACTCTATGCCGTCGTCCCCGATGGCACGCTCCATGTCAAGAAATGTGACGCTTCCTGCCAATGTCGGCCCCATGGTGCTTGTATCCTGGCACATTCCGTGATACGAACCCATACATGGGGTATGCCATACTGTAGTGTATGTTTGTATGTATGCTCTTCTTCATCTTGGCGGTCGTGGAATACCCCGTAGGGCCATGTTGACTGTTTCGCGTACGTACCCACCATGTACGGTGTTGTGTCCATGGTTGCCCGTGGCACATACAATGGGAGAGTCCACGCGATATCCCGTGACCTTTCCGTACACTACGGGAAAGGACATACGATTATGGCCTTCACCATGATATTCAATTATAATAGTACTCCATTTGCTATCTGACAATGTGCAGCTAGCTCTTATTTCAATCATACCGTTCACATATACACCTGCTACAATCATCAATCATCCCCCGAATACTTGACAAACTTATACCAATAACAATGCCGTCCCCCAAATGAAGGGCTTTACCGACTCCTCACGGACGTTTGTGTATACCTGGCGTAGCCCACGGCACGGAAACTGCGAAATCCGCGGTTTAAGTCACGGTGGAAACTACCATGTACCCCACCGTGGTGCAAACGGACTATGGTGTTATCCTTCGGATAGATACTACTATATAATCAGATATGTATATGTGGCGCGTCTGGTGGTGTGTTCCATGGGGTGTTTCTTAGAGAAATGCACGGCCTGCTCATACCCATGCGCCAATCATAACCGTAAGCATAAGGCATACCGTTGTGTGATCCATGGTGAGACCACAGCATCGGCTAATATATGTCTCTCCGTGGGGTGAAATGCCGCACACCAGGGCGGCATTAGTTCGCCATTGGACGTTTGCGCGGGCGCAACATTTGATTAAAAATAACTGTTTAGCGCAACAGTCACCGCGAAGCTGATTGCGCGCAGCGCCACACGGGATTCTGGGAGCGCAAAATGTTTCGCTGCAGGCTATTTTGTTTGTTCCGCGTTAAATATTCGCCGGAGGCGAGAAAGTTTGCGGGGGTCTTTTGCCTTAACTCGCCGTAGGGGGGCAAAAAAACAAATATTTTGTTTTTACTAATTCGCCGTAACTGCACCTTTTGTCCAATTGGTCGTAGTTGAACATCTTATAAGCCCCTATTCCTATTTGCCACAACATTTTGGGGGTCTTTTGTCACGGATCACCGGCATTCCAGCCTGCGGCGCGCTGCTGTAGTTCGGCGCGTATACGATGGTGGGCTGGGCAGTGCACTGCCTGGCCATGCGACCATAGGCTAGAAAACCATCGTCTTTCCTGTTCGGCGCAAAGCAAACTGCGGCCTTATGCCCTCGCGCACCACAGCGAGCGCACGTGTAGAACCCACGCATTGACGCTCCTGGAGGCGGAGGAGACTCCGGCTGGTACCACCCATTTTCGGTGTTACGAGCCCAACCAGCGTCCCCCGGCTTCTGCTGGTGCTGACACTGCCGCCGCTGCTGCTGCTACTGCTGCTGCTGGTGGTGGTAACGCTCGTCTTCGCCCCAGTGCCGCTGCTGCGCGGGGCCTCCATACTGCCACTGCTGCTGCCAAAATCCCATCTCCATAGCCAGTCCTCCCTCTACAACTCTCCTCTGGCGTGCAGTACCCCTCCGGTAGCCCCAGTGCTTTCCGTTTCATAATTTGAGCTGTTTTGTCCCATACTGGAACCAAGTAGGTAAGAGTTATTTTTTCGCATGCTGGTCATCTTTTCGATTGTTTTATATTTTCGAAGGTACATTCGATTAACTACCCTTACGTGGTCCCCATATTACGTCCACTTTAAATACAATCTACTTAGATGAATGAACTATAATCACCTTATTGTGTATAAAAACCCCAGCCTTCCGTTTCTTGACTCCATTTTTTTTGTCCCACAGCAAGTAGAACTTGTTTTGTTTGCTGCTGGTCATCTTTATTTTCGATTGTTTTTGTTTTTCGGAAATATCTCCGATTTCAAATGTATTACCCTCACTTTTCGTGTGTCAACGGGTCTTTAGATGAAAAACACCTGTTGTTGCAGAAAATCCACAGAATTCCGTTTCTCAACTCGAGATTTTTGTCGTATACTGAAACCAAGTGGAAGATTGAGCGAAGGAAATGTGGAGTTTGTGGAGAGGTACTGAATCATTGGCGTGATTAAGAGGGGATGGGGAAGAGGGTCATCATGTTGGAAGGTTGCAGTGAGTGGTTGCACTGGAAGTGAAGAAGAGGCTGGGAAGGTTTGAGATAGAAAGGAAGAATACCAACTAGTACGGGGCTCTACTCGTGGGTGTGGGCGAGCAGGGATCTGGCACTGATGGGTGGGAGTTCGGCGATTTGAAAGTAGAAGGGGGGTTTCAACTGCAAGCAGAATGCTGCGGCTGCTGAAGAAAAAGTGTTGAAATAATTGGCTCGTTGTGTTCCAACTACCTGTAGTACGGAGCTCTACCCGTGGGTGTGGGCGAGCAGGGATATGGCACTGATGAGCACGGGGCTCTGCTCGTTGGTGTGGGCGAGCAGGGATCTGACACTGATGGTTGGGAGTACGGCTTGTTGAAATAAGAAGGGGGTTTCCAGCTGCAAGGAGAATGCTGCTGCTACTGAAGCAAAAGTGTAGAAATATTTTGCTCGTTGTGCAGCTGAGAAGGCTCGTCATGCACTCACTGTCCAGGACTGGCCGTTGCTGGACATGAATGTCAGTGGCAACTGGTAGGGGAGTAATGGTGAAGGGTGAATTGGTGGAAACTTTGGATAGTCAATCGAGATACAGCAGTACGTACTGCATTCATGGAGGCCATCAGCCCGAACCGCTCAGAGCTATCTGTATAACAAATTTGGGATGATGTAGGGTGTAGGGTGTAGGGCGTAAGGCGTTGTTCGCCGTAGTATGTATTTTCACTTTGAATTAGTGTGGAGGAACACCTGCTGTGGACGGCGCCGGGAGCGCCCTGGGCAGTCTCGGCCCTGCATTTCGCCGAGGGAGGGTGTGCTGGGTTGCGCTAGGGGCGAAACCGGCCCGCGGGTGGCGCGGCGGCCCGCGCTCGCCCCGACACGACCGGCGTCCAAACCTCCCTGCGGCTGCTGTACTTTCGTTTGCGGGGTGCGTGTATGGCTGTATTTAAGGGGGTTCCGGCTCAAAAACGAAGACATGATCGGGTATTATATTCTCGGACACAGATGTTTTTTCAGAGATGAGGGCGGGTGCTCTACGACGGCACCGGTCGAGCGTTAGAACGGCCGCCGACAGGCACGGCGAGCAAAACGCGAGGCGGGCGCCGGGGGAGACAAGATCGGAGAGGGGGTCTAGCCTCGTACGAGCGGAGTCGGTGCCGGGGTGGTGGAGAGAGCGGCATCGCGCGTACGCGGCAGCCAGCAGCAGGGACCCCTCGATATGTTTATCAGTAGTTCGAATCTTTCCGGGAAAAAATATTGCCTCGGGCCCGGGGACAGTGTTTTTTTTTTTTTCTCGCCATCCTTTTTATTTTTGGGGGGGAATGGTCATTGATTGTACCACTACTACTACACTACTACTACAGTACTGCTACTACTACTACTACTACTACTACTACTGCTACTACTACTACTACTACTGCTACTACTACTACTACTACTACTACTACTACTACAACTACTAATACTACTACTACGAATACTATTATACTACGAATACTGTACTGCTACTGCTGCTGTACGTACCGCTGTGCTGCTGTTTAATGATTTGGAATGATGTACGAAGATAGCATATATAGGGCGTAGGGTGTTGTAGGCCGCAGTATGTCTTTTCCATTAGAATTAGTGTGGAGGAACGTCTGCTGTGGGCGGTCGCAGAGGAAGGGTGTGCTGGGGTGCGCAACGGGTGAAACCGGCCCTCGGGTGACTACTACTACTTCTACTATTAATACTACTACTACTACTACTACTACTACTACTACTACTACTACTACTACTACTACTACTACTACTACTGCTACTGCTGTACGTACTGCTGTACTGCTGTATAATGATTTGGAATGATGTAGGGCGTACTATATAGGGCGTAGAGTGTTGTACGGCGTAGGGTGTTGTAGGCCGTAGTATGTCTTTTCAGTTGGAATTAGTGTGGAGGAACGCCTGTTGTGGGCGGTGCCGGGAGCGCCCTGGGCCGTCTCGGCCCCGGATTTCAACGAGGGAGGGTGTGGTGGGGTGCGCAAGGGGCGAAACCAGCCCTCCGGTGGCGCGGCGGCCCGCGCTCGCCCGGGCACAACGGGCGGCCCAACCTCCCTGCGGCTGGTGTCCTTTCGTTTGGGGGGGAGGGGGGTGGCCATTGATTGTACCACACAACATGTTACTGTTGCATACATAACCATGTATCACATTTAAACGCTGTGTATACCATACAGCACCGTGTACCGTACTGGTGTACACAATAACTACTCCGTACTATCGACCGCGCGCCCGCCACTCGGGCGTCCGCGCGCCCAACGCCGCTCGGTCGACCGTGGCGGCCTTGCGCCGCCCTCGTCGAGTACCCGCCGCCGCCGCTCGCTCGGTTGCTCGCCCGCCGTCGCCCTTGTTCATCATATATTCGAACTCGGCTCAACTCATCACGGTGTATGAGTTATCAAGCAAAGGGCGCAAGGAATTTTCTTCGTCGCTGCTGAACGCAACATAATATGTACATGCATCGTACAAAAACTACATTAAATGTTCCATCTGGCAGTGTGCCCGATGCCGCGCTTTGAAGTTATACAGCAAGTGGTTCTATTCCCCTTGCTTCCCTGGTGCCTCTTTTCTAGATGTCATTCGACGCCTGTTCGGTCGCGGGGAGGGCATTCTCACCACCACAGCAGCAGCAACAGCAGCAAGCAGCACCGCCGGCCTCAAGCTCATTATGTTTAAGGCTGTTGTCGTCGCCGTCTTTGTTGGCCTCGTCTGATTATTTTGTGGTTGTCCATCAACTGTATCTAGTCGGTCCTCCCCGGTCGCAGGGCTATCAGAGAGGCGGCCTGCATCGAGCTTTCTGGAAGCGCGTGGCTGCTGCAACAGCGAGGTGTGCGACACAAACTAACGTCACCATTCCCCAATCACATACAAACGTGAAACGACTGTATCGATCGTTGATTGGTCAAGAGTGACAAGGTTTCGAGGCAACGCCACTAAAACATTGCCTTCTCTCCCTCGCACGAATGGTCGATCCCCTCCTGTGCTACGCCTCCGAAGCCCTGCAACTCCGGGTCATTTACTAATATATGGAAGAATTTCCCCTGCTCGCCGTGACATACACGACAAAAATGATATGCCTCATTCGATGTGGCAACGGGGATTTATTACGACAGACCCATGGCGGGAGCTTGCCATGAGACGATGTAGATAGCCTCCTTTGGCATCCTCTCTGATCAACAGGGAAGACGTCGGAGCCTCTGAGGGCCCCCACTCGGTGAAACAGAAACCTTCCGCAGCCTTCAACGATTGTGGCCACTCAAGTCCGACACACCAAATCTTTGTACGAACCAATCTAACAACCACCCTGCTCGTAGCACAGTCGACCGTCAATAGAACGTTCATGCTATACGAATATCAATGTAATCCAACATATAAAACTCTTCATGAAACACCCGGGGGAGTATAATCCTCTCTCGTCAATCATGCATCCGGAGGACCCTATGAAGCCCCCCTCCTGTGCGAGGAAATGCAAACATCCGCCGCAATCTCCGTTCGAGAACAAAGACAGTTACACAGGCCAGGAAGTCAGAATTGAGTACAGGAACGAAAATACCGAACTTCCCTCCTCGTTGCGCAATCGACTGTCATACAATCTTATGGTCGATATCGGCCAAACAACATGTATGTGTAAATAATCCCTGCCTGCGTAATACTCCGACCAGTACACGTATGTTCCTGGCTTCGTCCCAAATGATATTCAGCTATCACCGGTTTATGCCCTCGAACCTGAAACTCAATAGCTGTCCATATACCTCAGACATGTATGAGATTCTCCGTCAAAACATCTCGATACGAAACCTAAGGTGTTGTACCTTCCTGTTTGCAATATGCCATCGGAGCACCTTAACCAACCTAGGGCGTCCTCAAAACCGTCATTAGCATACAAATACCGCCCAATTTCTCGAAAGCTCAAATACAAATAAAAAGACAACGATAAGTTGAAGCTCAAAATCCAGAACATAAAGTGAGCTCGAATAATTACGAAGACAGATCAATCCGCCCCAGGCTTTCATCCGGATTATATATTTTCCATAAACACAGGTCAAGCGGACACCTCCCCGTCACTGCCCCCATCATAACATCATACCTACGAGTAGCTCCGGAAACTTGCCTTCATCAAACCTTCGTGTCCCCGGCATCACGATTCATGTTTTTTTTTTGTCCTCAAATACGTACCACCAATACGCATACGTCCTACATATCAATATCAATATCAACTCGACCGCGGACAAATTCAACCTCTCGTTGTTATGCTCTTTAAAAAANCGAGGTACGGGTTCAATGCGTACTCGTGTGAGTGCAATGTGCACAGTCGAACTGGCGCCACGCGTGTTACAAGCGCACTTAGCGCGGTGGTCGTCGCGCGGGTGGGCATGTGTGTCATTGCGTGGCATGCACGCTGCGGACGCACAGCTACCTGGTTGGTCACCGGTCGTTGGCGTTATTACAGTAGTGCACGCAGCAAAGCGATATAACGCGTAGTCTTGAAAGAAGATCTTGCACATGAACATGCCGCGGGGAGAACGAGCTCGCTTTGCATTGCACACCGCGCATACCCCTCTCGCTTGTGTCGTTGTGTGAGGCGTGAGGCGGAATAATCCCTCTGGTTGATATTTGTCTCGGAGAGCGCACGTCGAACAAAGGTGTTAAACATGACACGGCAGCTAAACGTGGCTTGGTTCTCGTCCAACAGCAGGTGGAAGAGCATGTAAGCAATAAAGGAGGGCGCCAAAAAAGGGCAGCTGGACAAGGACGCCGCAGGAACGAGGGTGCATGGGTGGTGGAAGGGCATCCAGGAAACCATTCAGAGTGAGTGAGTGTTACTCTTTAGTCCGTGGCGTCAGCGATCTTTTGCGGAGCTAGACCGGGGCGTCGTTGTCGTTAATGTGCTACGTTTAACGTTTTGAGTGCCTTATTTTGTGGCCGGGTGTGCTCATGCTTTGCAGTCGCTTGTGAAGTGGGAGTTGTGGACGTTGCGCCTGGACCCGTTACTATTACGCGTGATCAGAGTAAATAACACCTACAGTAGACACAAAAATCAACATATTCACTTATTTGTACCAAGAATATTTGGTCCTAGTTACTATTACCCTCCGTAATAAGAACGAAGAAGGGAAGCCCCCCAGTAAGGTATACCCAGTATAATCGTGCTCTTCGCGTACAACCTGTTGTACTGCTGTACTCTATTGTGCACTATAGTACCACGTTGTGGGTGGGTTGGTGGGTGAGTGCGTCAATGGATTTAGTTCGTACGTGGTTGAGTGCTGTCGTCTCCGTGCTGTCGAGGTGTTTCCCGGTGGATACAACCCGGATGGGCAAAACCAGCGACGGGTTCAGGTTTAACTTGAAACCCGCGTGTTTTAGGGGTGACCAGAACCCGGGTACTCGGCGGGTTCGAGAACCCGGGGTACCCCTATGTTTGACGTGTCCCTCGTTTAGTGTATCTCACAATATCAGCAAGAAGCTTTTAAATCGACAGGAAACAAGCTCCCCGCGGGTAGGAACTAATTGCAGCTGGAACTCAAGACTGTTGCATTTTGTTCCCGGAGTTTCCACTATTATTGTTCATACTCGTTTCTGTTCCGTGTCGGTTGAGTTTACGACCGGTGTACGACTATAGGTGTGCTTTTATTTTCCTTGAGCAATGACATCTGTCTGACATGGGCACCTTGAAACTCCACGTACTATGCCTTGCACAATGTCAATTCCTTTCACTACCTGGGTATACTCAGTTCAGGGGTATTGGTGTGGGCATCTGCTCGTTCGCGTACCACTACGTAGCGGCATTAAATAATACGAGGTAATGAGTCAAGAATACCCGACGCTCTGTTACTCTTTTGTTCGATGGTTAGAGTTCCCGTTTAGACATCACATAGTAGGACGCACTATCTTCCGCGTGTCGCAGCTCCTGATGACCGTGAATGAAACGGGTTGTCCGAGTACCCGGCTTTACCCGAGAATTGGCTGAACCCGATTGAATTGTTGTCAAAACCCGACTTCCCCGCGACGGGTTCGGGTCTCATTTTTGGAATTATCCGAGCACCCGTTTGTGACGGGTTTACTCGCTGGGGAGTACCTCTACCTTGGTGTCCCTGGTGTTGTTGTGTGGTACGCTTGCTCACCTGTACGAAAGGGCAGCACCACGCTCCTCGTCTACATACTGCTGTGCTGCTGTATTGCGGTAGCATGTGGCGGCTGGGTGGGTTCTTGAGCGGGGCCATCCTTGGGTGGGTGGGTACCACACAACATGTTACTGTTGCATACATAACCATGTATCACATTTAAACGCTGTGTATACCATACAGCACCGTGTACCATACTGGTGTACACAATAACCACTCCGTACTATCGACCGCGCGCCCGCCACTCGGGCGTCCGCGCGCCCAACGCCGCTCGGTCGACCGTGGCGGCCTTGCGCCGCCCTCGTCGAGTACCCGCCGCCGCCGCTCGCTCGGTTGCTCGCCCGCCGTCGCCCTTGTTCATCATATATTCGAACTCGGCTCAACTCATCACGGTGTATGAGTTATCAAGCAAAGGGCGCAAGGAATTTTCTTCGTCGCTGCTGAACGCAACATAATATGTACATGCATCGTACAAAAACTACATTAAATGTTCCATCTGGCAGTGTGCCCGATGCCGCGCTTTGAAGTTATACAGCAAGTGGTTCTATTCCCCTTGCTTCCCTGGTGCCTCTTTTCTAGATGTCATTCGACGCCTGTTCGGTCGCGGGGAGGGCATTCTCACCACCACAGCAGCAGCAACAGCAGCAAGCAGCACCGCCGGCCTCAAGCTCATTATGTTTAAGGCTGTTGTCGTCGCCGTCTTTGTTGGCCTCGTCTGATTATTTTGTGGTTGTCCATCAACTGTATCTAGTCGGTCCTCCCCGGTCGCAGGGCTATCAGAGAGGCGGCCTGCATCGAGCTTTCTGGAAGCGCGTGGCTGCTGCAACAGCGAGGTGTGCGACACAAACTAACGTCACCATTCCCCAATCACATACAAACGTGAAACGACTGTATCGATCGTTGATTGGTCAAGAGTGACAAGGTTTCGAGGCAACGCCACTAAAACATTGCCTTCTCTCCCTCGCACGAATGGTCGATCCCCTCCTGTGCTACGCCTCCGAAGCCCTGCAACTCCGGGTCATTTACTAATATATGGAAGAATTTCCCCTGCTCGCCGTGACATACACGACAAAAATGATATGCCTCATTCGATGTGGCAACGGGGATTTATTACGACAGACCCATGGCGGGAGCTTGCCATGAGACGATGTAGATAGCCTCCTTTGGCATCCTCTCTGATCAACAGGGAAGACGTCGGAGCCTCTGAGGGCCCCCACTCGGTGAAACAGAAACCTTCCGCAGCCTTCAACGATTGTGGCCACTCAAGTCCGACACACCAAATCTTTGTACGAACCAATCTAACAACCACCCTGCTCGTAGCACAGTCGACCGTCAATAGAACGTTCATGCTATACGAATATCAATGTAATCCAACATATAAAACTCTTCATGAAACACCCGGGGGGGTATAATCCTCTCTCGTCAATCATGCATCCGGAGGACCCTATGAAGCCCGCCTCCTGTGCGAGGAAATGCAAACATCCGCCGCAATCTCCGTTCGAGAACAAAGACAGTTACACAGGCCAGGAAGTCAGAATTAAGTACAGGAACGAAAATACCGAACTTCCCTCCTCGTTGCGCAATCGACTGTCATACGATCTTATGATCGATATCGGCCAAACAACATGTATGTATAAATAATCCCTGCCTGCGTAATACTCCGACCAGTACACGTATGTTCCTGGCTTCGTCCCAAATGATATTCAGCTATCACCGGTTTATGCCCTCGAACCTGAAATTCAATAGCTGTCCATATACCTCAGACATGTATGAAATTCTCCGTCAAAACATCTCGATACGAAACCTAAGGTGTTGTACCTTCCTGTTTGCAATATGCCATCGGAGCACCTTAACCAACCTAGGGCGTCCTCAAAACCGTCATTAGCATACAAATACCGCCCAATTTCTCGAAAGCTCAAACACAAATAAAAAGACAACGATAAGTTGAAGCTCAAAATTCAGAACATAAAGTGAGCTCGAATGATTACGAAGACAGATCAATCCGCCCCAGGCTTTCATCCGGATTATATATTTTCCATAAACACAGGTCAAGCGTACACCTCCCCGTCATTGCCCCCACCATAACTTCATACCTACGAGTAGCTCGGGAAACTTGCCTTCATCAAACCTTCGTGTCCCCGGCATCACGATTCATGTGTTTTTTTTGTCCTCAAATACGTACCACCAATACGCATACGTCCTACATATCAATATCAATATCACCTCGACCGCGGACAAATTCAACCTCTCGTTGTTATGCTCTTTTAAAAACATAGGAGCACATGTCCGCAATGTTCGCTTTGTTTCTGGCCCTCAATACATACCCCAGCACCTCCTCACTGCTTTCTTCTATATTGTCAATTCCGATATCGAGCGAGATACGTCACCCTGTTGAATGGGTGCCGGTGCATCTCGGCGCGCATGCGAACTCTCGCATATACATACTGGTATGGAAATTAATACGTTCTGCCTTATTTCATAAAACCTCCTTCTCCGCTGCCCCCAAATAATGTGTAGTGCCTTCGTTTCCCGACCTTTTTTTCTTGTTTTTATTTATTATCCTACAAGCCTCGCGCAGTTCCATTATAGGCTTCTTGCTTCACGGTGGTTTTACGGCCCTGGGGGGCCGTTAATTCCGTAGTATAGGTATATTCATACGACATACCGGAACCACATACGTCGCAGAAACGTGGCATGGTTGCCCTACGTTTACATCGCCTGGAGTCCTCCGTGGGAACCCCCTCTCTAGCTTATCTCCACACCGATCTAGGCAACTCATGAACGAATTGCTGATATATGCGTTCATACAGCGTTTCCCACACAGTTTTGGTTGGTGTGGGCTCGTTCCAAAACCAATTAATTGTCCACCAGCATGTCACGGCTACGTTGTTCGCTAGGGTGTGGTACCGTCTACTATGCGATGCGGCTTGCTCGCTTTCACCCTTGGCGCCGTCACGTCCGGGTTTTATCGACATGGTTTCCACGATAATGGAGAGGAACCTGCTCTGGTTGAAATGAACCCTCGTCGGCGTATCGCTGCTGGCGGAAGAAGACACCGCGTCACTCCACTTACATGGGACACGCCTTCCACTCTCGAGTAAAACACCGAAACCATATCTCGACTGTCGCTAAACCACAAGGCGACACGAAATCCAACATTTCATATCATGATATGCCTCCTCCACCATTCTGCGCGGAGGGCCGGACAAAGGTCTGGTCGAGAGGCCCGGACAGACGATAGTCCTCCACAGCACCACGGATAACCTCGGGTCCTTCCATGATCTCCACGCCATCCTCGTCCAGGACAGGCCGCGATGTTTCGCCGAGAATTCCAGTCAGGGCGTCTCCGATGTGCAGGTTGGCCAGGCCTACATCCATCTGCCAGAACTCGATGTCGGGAAGCAGGCGCCCATCCCAGTTCGTCTCGCCGCCGCCTTGGTAGTTCACCCCCATATTCAGGCGCACCGCAACAGAGGACGTCTGGATCTTAAACGTGGCAAACTTGGATTGGACATGTGCGAGGCCATGCTCAGATATGTACTTGGCACACCATTCCGGCGCTGCTAGGGTCTCCGAGTTGGCCACCCACTCCTCGAAGCTCTCGTCGTCCTGTAGGTGGCGGTTAGCCGCTTGCATGTCGGCAAACGTTTTCGCCCAAATCTTGTCCCCTCCGAACTTTGTGCACTCCACAGGAAGATTCGCCGCCGATAGCACCATGGCCCCAGAGTGGATGATTGTGCCGTCCATAGGGTGAAGGAGGTCGATGTCTTCGCTGCCGTCTGACGTGACTCGCAGAGCACCGTCCGCAAGACAGGGCGTGCTTCCATCGGGACAGCCTGCCGTCGCAACCGAGTAGGGATTCTTCACCTCGATCACCACTGAGTGCCTGTCCGATATGACGGCCAATCCTGTCACAAGCTGCCTGTCGGGAAATTCCGCAGCTAGGGGCGCAGTCAGGCGGACGTTGATGTCCAGCTCGCTGTCGTCGTCCTTGATGAGACTGTACCAGCCGCCGTCGACGCCAGACCATTCAGTGTGCTGGCCTCGCAGCCCAGACATATGCGGGTCTCCGGTCACATCGCCGTCATCCCCCCCTGTGTGAAACATCAAACGAAACGTGGGGTGTGTACGAGACGTGGGAAACGTGCCCGGTCGATTTTCCTGGTGCTTTGCTGGTTGATATTAACGGCCAAGCTGTGTGCGCATGCCGAGCACATTTTCATACAGCATTCTATGGTTAAAAAGGGAGTTATTGTTGTAAGCGGCGATATTCGCCACAGAGGAAAGTAGATCGGACTCATACAGAACATGCGTTAGCAACTAATAGGGGTGCAAACAGGATTAGATCGGATTTATGTTCGGTTGAAGTGTTTGGTTGGACGCCTGTTACGGTACGGGGCAACGTTCGTACTACGCGTGCTACGATTAGAGTTAGCCTTTTTTGTGTGAAACGGTTTCGGGATGACGGAACTGCTTAACCCCCAAATCGTCAAAACTTCATCGTTGTGTGCAATTGTATACTCAGACCACGGGAGTATTCGTCGTGTAGCATTTGTTTCCACTTCAAACTCTGGTTTTTGATGACGTATAGAGATCCTCTAGTGATCACCCTCAGAAACAAACATGGAGCAACTTTACCCTAGCATGCGTCGTGCATGTGCATGTTTCCTAGGCTTCTTACGTGATGAGCTCTATGGTGTTAATGACTGAGTCGAAACTGACTTTGAGTAGCGTGCGAACCTCCACGAGCTGTAGGCATTTAAAGACGACTGTTTTGTAATACCCACCTTTGACTCCGATCACATATGGGCAATTTCAAAGTCTCAAGACGGAATTGTCGGGTCATGAGTGAAACCCTTGTCGTAGCGTGCGTCCTTGTGCCCATAGGATATGGATGCGTTGCTTTCGTCATCGAGCATTGGGCACCTACTGCGCTATTGATCTGGAGATGGAGGCATCGGTGAAAGCTTGATCTATCGCGTCGGTGAAGAAATAAATTGGTATCTCTGCACGTAACATGCGACGTCAAATTACTTACCGCGCATTGAAATATTTATCTTGTGTGGAGTTAAAGGCCGTCTACAATTTCATCGTGAGGTTGCCGTTTAGCCGTCGGCCAAAGCAGAGTGTGGAAAGGCCGTGATAAGAAACCGGAACGGGCACGGGTTGAACGCAGGAAAACGCTGCGCATACGGCACGTAAAAACCTTTACTACTAGTGCAGAAACGAGAAAATGAGCAAACGCTCTGAACACGCTCATGCGGTGAAATCGGCTGGCAGTATGTGGCAGTTGCTGCACGCCCGCGTCAGTAGCAAGCTGTTTCACTTGAGAATGGGCGCATCCGCTTCTTACCCACGCAGGTGTAGCCGTCCACCCCAGGAGCACACGTTGAGCCCGTCGCGCACAAAATCGCGGGGGGTAGGGTACATCCTGTTCGGCAATACATGCGTACGGTGGGCAACATAACGTAGGTCGGGTGGCGTGTACTGTCTTGAGAAAGCGGCCGTTACTACTTGATACACTGTTGATCAAACCGAGGGCGAACCTGGTCAAGCTGCTCGAAGTGACTACGTCGCCCAGCTGGTACACTCGTCAAGCGGTTACACTGCTTTATGTTATCGACTCCCCTTTCACGTCCAGCAGCTGAAATTCAACAGGGTGCTCTGTATGGTGGTCTCACTTTCGAGCGGAAAGGGCATCCGTCTCCTCGATAGAACGACATGTCAACATGTACATCGACCAACGGATATCAGCATCACGGACGTGTGCAGAATGACTTCGATACACCCGGCTGGACCACGCGGAATACTTACCGCACAAGCCGGCGGTAGGAGGCAGGTCCGATGTGTATGAAGATGCGCTTACATCATCATACCACTCGTTGGAAAACAACCTGCTTACGACCGTAGGCATGGGCGGGGGGAGATACCCGGAGATACCCGGGGAATACTAACACTTTGGGCAGATCGACGGATCTCACTTCATGAGCTAGAGTGTTCACGGCAGATGGATTTCTGATATGTATGATCCACGTCTGTTTGCCGGGTGGGAGCCGTGTAATCTGCACAATCGGACACATGTTTCCTGGGATGAATGTGTACTACGCAGATTCTGCGCAACATCCGATAACGGCAGGTTAAGATCTAGATGACTTTGGTCGTGGTGTGATGGACGTGTGGGGTCATTGGTTCCATGCCGCACCGTCGACATTCAAAGTGTGTCTGCACCCGCGCCTGGCCTGTGATAAGTACAACCGTCACCACCCTGCGCATCGGGCGTAAACCCGAAATGTGGATGACCCGTGCAGAAGCATATAGCCGGGTACACAACGCTTAACTCAAGGACTGGCTGAAATCCTCCTGTTCCGTCCCCATCAGTTGTTCGACGGGCATGGCCGTGTATGGATGTTTGGAATGTACGCGAAATAACAGGTCTCAGTGAATTCGCGTACTTCGTCTACGGGTCTCAGTGAATTCACATACTACGTCTACTGGTACAACACATTGAAGTACCTCACACGCGTTACTTACACAGCGGGAATGCACTGCAGGTCCTGGTTGGCGGCCAAGATTCTGAACAAGGAGAAGTCGTTCGGCGTACGGAGCAAAGAAAGGGAAACATAGGTGAAGGGGCGCTCGTTGCATCACCGTCACGGCTGTCATCACTAATAATGCGGTGGTTTACTCAATGTACGACGCCTACACGCGAGGCGTGGCCGGCATGCCCGTGAACGGCATCTCGGTCAATGATCAGTTTTATCTATGATATGCAAGAAGCATGCTTGATTAAAAAAAGCATGGATATATTCAGACCGCGGGTGACTGGGTCCTCTACTTCATAACAGGCTGACCGGTAACACTTGGAGGTGGCGCAAAGATACGTCGCCACATTCCACCTGCAACGGTATGCTTCAAGTGAAGTTTTTTACCAGTCTGAGACAAGGCCTAGGCGCACTCACAGGATCCGCAGGATATCGTCAGACCCCACGCCTTCAAAAAGGCCGGCGGGAAGAGTTGTCAGCTGGTTATCTGCGAGGTGCCTATTGAGGCCAAGCGGAAATGGGGCAACAGTTGTTGGCCGCGCGACAATGGAAAACTCTACTCGAAATCGCCGCTCCGCTTCAAGTATAGAGGTGAATGTTTTGGCTTTTAATGACATTACCATTTTTTTAATGGATTCAAAGAGTGCGCTAACACGGTGTTTCGACCCCCCCCCCCTGTAGAAGCAGCATCGCAGGGAGTCATGGTGGGGGACGATACGGTGTCGGGATTGATGTTTACGGATGATTTCGTCTGCATATCAGAAACACCCGAAGGACTGCAGAAACAAATAGAGAAGGCACTAGAGTACACCAGGAAGTGGAGAGTGACCGCGAACGTAAAAAAGTGCGCAGTAGTTGTATGTAACGAAGATAAGGAGAGTCCGGTAACTTTTAAGTGGAAGTGCGGAGAAGATGAATTAACGATCGTAGAACAGTATACGTACCTTGGCGTAGAGATCTCAAAAGATTGCTCTTGGGATGCACACATAAATACAGTAATAGGCAAGGGTAAGGCACACGTAGGCAAGATGGAAGCAGTCCTAACAGACTCGTACCTTGATACTAGAATTAAGAGATGTATACTGATGAATGTGATTGTAACGAAGCTAGAATATGCAGGAGAAGTATGGGAAGGGAATGCGAAGCTCGTAAAACAGCTGGAAACAGTACAGATGACAGCAGCTAGAAAAGTACTAGGATGCTCAAGTACGACGAGTAATACAGTATTGAGAGCAGAACTAGGAATGTACCCACTTAAGACAAATAGAGACGTGCGTAAGTTGAAATGGCAATATAAAATAACGAACATGCCAAATAAGAGGTTGCCAGCCACAGCTGATAAAGCTGTATGGGAGAAAGTAACCAAAGGGCGAGCTGGAATAAGGTGGGATAGCGTAGTCGAGAAAGTATGGAAGGATATAGGAAACCAAAAAGAGATGCTGGCCATAGAGAAATTTAGCGGATACAAGACAGAAGTAAAAGAAAGGATAGAAAGAAGGGAAAGGCTAGCGCTAAGAAAGAAGGTGGAAGGGGAAGAACACTTAGAGATATACGGGGGGTTGAGAGAAGGAATAGGAATGAAAAGGTATCTGCACGGCCCAATGGACTTCGCGAAAAAGCTGAAACTGCGATTTCGTGTAGGGGACCTGGACCTGCCAGAAAGAAGAAGGAGGTATACCAGTAGCCGGGAGGAGGAGGAAGTAGATGCACAGATGTGCCCATGTGGCAAAGCCATAGAGAGTAGAGTTCACATAGTGGGAGAAACAAAGGTGTAAGGAGGAGAGGGATGTGCTAGAGGAACAGATGAGGAAAATAGACGAGTGTGATATAGAGCAGTTTGGTACACTAAATAGTAGCGAGAAAACGATCGCTATCTTAGGAGATAGATGGTGGCCACAGGCGGCGAAACAGGAAGGGGATAAGATTAGCAAACAGTTTATTTGTAATATATGGAAACAACGTAATGAGCGCCCAAGTGTTGGAGGTGTCTCTATTAGGAGTAGGAACGGTGCTCCGTCTCGAAAGGGATGCGTGGTCAATGGTCAAATGACTAAGGCAAGCAACAAATGAGTACCCCCCCCCCCCCCCGTTCCATTGTTGCCCCGCTAGAAGGATTGGACCCAGTATATGCTCGCTCTCCTTGGGAGAAAACTTAAGCGAGTATATTGTGCTCTACGCTGGCTCTGGCTTGGCCCACATTCGATCCGACATATGTTCGTGCTCAATTTGTCAAGTGTTCACCACGCTGCTTTGTCTGCTGCGCGTTTGCTGATTTGAAAAGTTCTTTGTTTCACGTCCGTCGTAGCCCTAAACGCTATATCAAGGCGTGTACCCGTACAGCATTATAATTCACAAAAGCACATGTTGGATGGAGGTAGTAATAGCCACCCTTACCCCCGCGGGTTTACGGATCAATTATTCACTGGTACGTGTCGTCGACCAATTTCTGGCTATCGTTTCCTTGCAGATCAACAGGCGACGGTCAAACACAAGCCCTGTACTAACAGAACGACGGGAACTCAAACGAAGGGAGCGCCGCAAATTTCCGAATTAATTTCCTCTCTTCTCTTTTCGTGCGTTGAGTTAAAGCAAGAGGGTGGTGGCCTCGGTATGCTCACAGCTGTCCCAAGCCTCCCAAGCCCACGAAGGCGTCCACGGGTAAGCTGGTCAACGAGTTGGAAGTCAAGGACCTGGCATAGTACACACCATCAGCGGAAAATGAGTGTCAGATATTAGAAATGAGAGACAATATAACCTGCGCGGGATACACAATGGAGTTAATGGGCAGACGGTTTCCCTCCGCCGTAGGTGTTCGACTGGTACAGTAGGTGTGGCCCGCGGCCAACAACCAACGGGTGCAACACTACAACAAACGACGAGGAAACTCGTTCAGCAGCACAAGTATCACCATTCGTATTGCGCACACGCGGTACAAGGCACATTGAAATATGGACAGCCGCTCTTCCTGCAAGCTAAGGTTGTAGTCGTGTGGCACATGCTGTAATCTTCACTTGATTTCACGTGTCATATCAGCATTGTTAGTCGCAAGAGGGTCAAGAAAAAAGGGACTATGAGCTGCTGCACGTGGGGGTGGGAAAGAGCACCACCACGGCCCCCACGCGTGAGGCTGCAAGTGGTTGATCCGATCGTTGTCGCGATGGCTTGGTGTGCCCGGCAGTATCCGAGAGCATGCACCGTGCAACGCTTGTATACCACAGCTCCCCAACCACCACGCACGGCGAAAGGTGGGCACAATGGAACCTGGACAATTCCGTTTACGTCATATTAGCGGTGTCCATGTACATCACCGCCCCACTGATTGCTTCGACAACATTTTCATATATAGTCCCTTGGTTTTAGGGTAATACACCGGTACATCACTGCCATCTCAGAGTTTAGATCGAGGGAGAACCATGGAAAGTGTTGTTCGTTTGATCAAAGCGATAAGCAGCCTAGCTTGTGCACTGTTGGGTTGTAAGTGTTCTCCTCGCTCCAGTTTGGAGTAAACCCCTCGAGAGAAACTCAGCGATTCAATCACACTGGACCTTATTTTTCGTCGATTATTCGCTCTCGCCACAGCTTCGCTACACGGGAATCGCTTGTAACTCATTTCAAGAACGTCTCATTATGTTACTCACAGAAATCTCATCGAATCCATAGCAGCGAAGAGTTTTGATGGAACGGTCTCCAGCTGGGTTGTGGAAATACTCCTGATCAATATCGAGTGGAACAGAGACAGCACGCGATACACCCCGAACCGGGGCACAATTCGTCTAGATATTCTGCGGTACACTTGGTTATGGCTCAATACAGCAGGGAAGTTGCAACGCTAGAAACCAATGCTGTTCATGCTGGCAGTGATTTCCACACATACACGTCGGTTGGTCGCGATCGGATGAATCGCCTAACTATGAGTGGAGGCCACGTGTACCTAGCATACTGCTTGAGGGAGAGAGATGTTTCTCAACAGAGGGGCACGCTGAAAATGTTAATTCTGGTGCAGGGAGGGGGCGGGAAGCGTGGGCTCATGAGTAGTGGCCTCAAGGGAATGCCTCCACACGTAGCATGTCGGGATACATTTTAGTTGGACCGGATTGAAACCAATAACTCGGCCCGTTTGCCGAACTGTGAAACACAATCGGAACAGCGACACCATCAAGGTTGGGTTATCACCCTAACCCTGCCCATACAAGGCCTCGAGAGACGATCAATCCCGTGCAAGCGTCTGGCTCCGATGGTCCCAAGGGCGGCATGCATCGTAGTGTATTCCTTATTGTTAGCGGAGAAACCAGGGGGGGCTTGAACTGTGTACTCTGAACTCGTCTATAGGTGCACACTGTGTAGGTGTGGTCTCCCCTGTGTTCCGTGATGACAGGTTTGAGCTGGTACGTTCAACATAAGGTGAAGGAGAAACTCCAAAAATCGTTATACTTTGTCGGTTCGAGCCATGTGTAGGTACACGGCGTATTGAACTCTGGGAAAGGCTCCTGGGCACCTCTGTGATTATCCAACACTTCGTCGCACTTACGAAAAATATAAACGCCGCAGGTACTGTACACCCATCGCCGGCCACGTACTCGTACTCGATTAGGGTTTAGTTTATTTCTGTCTGCCATCGTACCTTTTTATGGCCTAATCGACCACTTTTCTGGCAGCCGCAATACCATCCCATCGTGCACAAACGAAGCCAGGGCTGCCAACCTGATGACACTACCTGCCAATTCAAATGCCCTAGAGTTAGTATTAGACTATAATACACTGTGAGACAGCCTCCGTTGGGGACATCACAGACAGGTCACGCCAAAAACTGGACGGCTGGACCATACCAGGTATATGTATTTATTAACGGGAATTTGCAATACGCGTCGCACTAACTGCAGTACAACGGCTTCTACATGAAAAATCAGTATAGATATCTCTGTCATGTCTCACTTTTCTTCGTGAAGCTCAGCTCGTCTGTATTTATTGAGCTGACCATGTTCATAGCGCTGGCGAGTGCCTCCCTTCTTGAGTGCCGGAAGGTGTGAGGCTGACTCTTCTCGACCGGTCATATGGCTTTACTGCGGTCGGGGATTTTGAATGTGTTTGCGTTTCCGTGGTGCCCGCGACTTGCTATACATGTATACGTTGTTTTGTTTTCATTCGTTTTGAGAAACTAGAGATGTATACGTACGTACGTACGTACATACGTACGCAAATTTTTCAAGGGGAAACAACACAAGAAAAAAAGACTATCGCGCCGAGGTTCGAACTCACGACTATCGATCAGAGCCTTCTCAACGCCGTACGTACACGTAATTTGATACCACTACTGCTGTCCTGAAAATGCTTTTCAAAGGTCCGATCTTAGGCATGTATATGTACAGATGTTGCGGATGGTGTCTCGTTATGATTGTCATGATAATCTCTTCTCTGTAACTCGGGTAGGCCCGCGCTTTGTTCTCTACGAGACTTGCACTATTAATAGCTGTTTGAGAAGGTGTGGCCGACTTTGTTTTGAATATGCACCACATTTAGTTTTGCATGGTCCACGGGTGAAACAGGGGAGTGTTTCGATGCGATAAACCCCGCGTGCTTGCTGGCTGCTGGCTGTCCATGTACATATGTGCCCTCGATTTCGTGGGACGCGCTGTACTCGTTGAGATATATCACATTTTGGGCCTTAAGGCATCTTCTCTATTAGCCGTTGTCATATTTCTATTACGAGCGTCAAACTAAGAACCCCGCCCTCTGGATGGGCGCATTCGAAAGCTCCTGTAAACATATTTCCAACGCATAGTACCGACCAGCTCGATTCGTTTGTGGGACAGTTTGGGTTAAGTCGAACCCGTCAAAATAATTATCTAAACGTCAGGCACTATTTGTGACGATTGCTCATGACATCGTCCCATATTGACTGGCGCCTTGTCCTTCTATCTCTGCGCACCACTCCGTGGTCCTCGCGCACAGGAGCACAGGATATTCCCACAATATACCTGCCACAATCCTCTCTCAGTTTGCTGCGTGCACCAGCCAGCGTATCAGGGGCGACGCGGCCGCGAGACGCAAGTATATAACCCGTACACGGTCGCAAACCCGTATTTTCACATTCGACCCTACTGTTGATATTTCATACCTTTAGTGATACGTTTCAGAGCAAAACTCATGGTTGTTCCACGCCAACCCCTCCCCCACCGAACGATACGCGGGCAACTCTGCATTGCGTGTAGGACACCAACATCAGACCGAGCAATACCCAGGTTTCCGCGCAACAGCCCCAGTCAAAAGGTACAGCACGGGAGGGTCGTCACTCACCGTATAGAGTACAAGGTTTTTGCGCCTGACGAACCATCTCCTAAATAAAAGCGATCCTAGGATTCTCGGCGAAAGGAGGGATTATCGGATTAATATGAAGCCATGTTGTTTATAAAGTATGTAAATATCGTCACAGGTTATGTATATCGAACAAAGTATAAACAGTTCGTGCCCCGCGAGGTTGCTGTGGGTGTACTGGTTGTCTGTAGCAGCGGTCATTAAACGGAGTGCGACCGGTCGTGCATTGTTTCGTCTGAGTTACGCTGCTGAGCAGATCCTAATAATATTTGTGGACACGTGCTAAAATATACACGTAGAAGGTAGAGACAAGTACTATTAATAGAACCAAATGCGGGCAGTGTGCCAAATGGGCCGCGGCGACCCTGCGGGGCACATCATATTTTCATATTTTCAGGGGGCTCTTAATCAGAGTTTGAGTGCTCAATGGGGAGGGCTGCCTGGTCAATGTATTCAACGGAACCAGGGCGCAGCAGTACGTAGTATTAATAGTTGTAATCCGAACTGCGAAATTGTTTTTTAAATTGGTGAAATGAATCAACCGATGTCACTCGACAGCAGAGCTACCCCTGTAAAAGCACGCTGATGTCATATTGTATCAACCAGCGGATCAAACAAATAGAATGCTCCAATTCCAGCAATATTTACTTCTTTGTCAGAGCGGTGAAGAACCTCTGTCCGAACGGCAAGACCGGCCAAGAAAAGGAATCGTGCTGTTCGGAGACTAGTTCATGCACAAAGTGATATAAAGGTTGTGCACCTTGAAGGTAGAGAGAGAGCAGTTACACATGTGGTTACGGTATGTTAATGTGTTATGCTCCTGCTCAGGGTCTGGGTGCTTCATGGGAAGGGTCGAGACTGCGTGGTCAAAGTACCGAATGAGAACAGGGTGCCAGGCACATAACAATAAAGGCATGTGTCCTTGCTGCAACACGATCGACGCGAGTCGACGAGGGAAAAATGTGACGCTGCTGCAGCATTCTCGTGATAAAAGAGCAAGGCACGAACCGTAGTGGGGGCTCTGCTGTGTGACCCCGGATCTGAGTTCCAATTAAAATATACACGACAAATTAAGGGAGAAAATATATGGCACGAACTGTCGTCGGGAGGGGGCAGAAGGCTTACTGTGTGACCCCGGATCTGAGTTACGACTACAATGTTAATGTAGAAGGTACAGTGGGACCAGTGCACAGCAGCAGTAATGTAGTAGAAACTGCGAAATAGTTTTTGTTATTGTATTGGCGAAAGAACCGTCGTGGGGAGGGAGGAGAAGGCCTACTGTGTGACCCCGGATCTGAGTTACGACTAAAATATTAATGTAGAAGGTAGAGATGGGACAAGGGCACAGCAGCAGTAATGTAGTATACTGCGAATTTGTTTTCGTTTTTGTATTGGTGAAACGAATTAACCGATATAACTCGACAGCAGTTTCCCACGTAAAAACAGGTAAATGCCATAGCGTATCAACCAGCGGGGCAAATATACAAATGCCGCAACTCCAGTAGTCCCTGCTTCTATGTCAGAACGCTATTCGATCCCGTGGAGAGAGGTAATGCTGTTCGCAGCTGAATCCAGCTAGATCGTATAAAGGTGTTTGAGCCTAGCATGCCGTCGAGGACGTCATCTAGAATATGAATACCAGGAAAACGAGGGTGCGCTAACCTACGGGCTACCCTACGCGCTTTGCCCGATCTCATGTCGGAGCACAAGCATACAGTATAAATGCGTACCCTAATGTAGGGAGGTCTGGGTCGATCAACCATGAATCTTGTACGGAAACGAATTACCAGCGGTAGACAACAGTGGTATTGGTTAAACTCGTAGGCAGAGTCAGGCTTCCCCACGAGAATGGGAGTCTTGCGCACAGAGGCGGCATCGGGAGAGGGAGAAAACGACCAGACATTAGGTATTGTATTCATCTAGAATATATATATATATATATGGCCCGAACAAAAAGTAGAAGACGTGGAAAATCCAAGGTCAAGTGTGAAGTCGAGGTGTAAGGCCGTTTCTTATGCAATTCTTGATGAAGTTCATAAATGGACCCCTTTTCATCAAGGGCAAAACAACAGCATCTTATGCAACTCAAAACGAAGCAGTTTGGTCACCAAAACTATGAACATCAGTTGGACCAGGCAACCTACATGATTTTGCAGCCTAGATTGATCAAGGTCAGGGGTTACAAACTGATGTTCACATTCAAGGTATTGTATAGGTTTTGTATGTATATTATTTTTTTGTATAACAGCAGTTACTACAGGGATCATCATTTGAGATTTCCCGAAATTTCTACGAAAAATATTCGCGGTCGTGCAATTCCAGTGGCAAAACAAAATATTGAAAAGAGCCGTCAATCAACAGCTGTAGTGTTAGCTGCAAAAGCGTCCGGAAGCCGCGATTTTCAAGCAAACACTTACCTTGCCGACACGACACCTACCCTGGGGGGGCTTTGCCGCAACTTCCGTCTCGAGTGATCCCTCGTCGTCAAAACACGGTGGTTGGATCTAGCAACGAAGCATGTGTCTCCGAGATGGTGCAAATCTGCAAACCGTTCGTCCCAAGTACGCCCTGAAACACAGCTAATGGAGCTCGAGCCAGCATCTTATCCCAACGGAGCCAAGGGCGACGGGCACACCACGACCCACAGGGTCATTGTCACGTCAGCCGTTTTAAATTTCGATGCTTGCATCGCTCGCGAGGTCACTCTGCTCGTACTCGCACGGTGCTGGTACTGGTGTGAGAAAATCGCAAATGACGAGTACTCGTACCAAAATATCACCGATAATATCGTTTCGCTGACCAAGGAAACTTACGCAGCTTCTGCTGCTTGTAGGCGCTACTCGTGCTTGACCTGGGGAAGAGGGTGTGCAAGAGGCATTGGGCGTGGCTGTTGTCCTCTATTAGATTATTCGAGAAGAGCAATTGGCGACGCAAATGGTCTCGCCCTTCAGAGGTAGGGCTGCCCTCTGCGCAGATTCGCCAAGAGAGAGATGTACCCCGAACATCTCAGCAGAGCAGATCAAGGACCGACTTCGAACAGCAGCTCGTTCTCCCTCGACAAGGCACCCCATCACCAGCTTCAGCCTCTCAAGTCGTCCCTCTGACCTCGGGAGACGGCCTCAAGTCGTCGCAGCCAAAACGAAGCCTCCATTAGCGAGGTTTCAGCCTCTAACCAACGAGGATAATTTAGGTGAAAACCGACGCGCCGTGGCTCCACTCACTTCTGATACGAACGAGTACGAGCAGATTGACCTCGCGAGCGATGCAAGCATCGAATTTCAAACGGTCGACGTTACAACGGCCCTGTGGGTCTTGGGGGGGCTGCCACCCCTGGCTTGGTAGGGCTAAGATGCCGGCTCGAGCCTCATTAACTTTATTTCAGGGCGTACTTGGGACGAGCGATTTGCAGATTTGCACCAGCTCGGAAGCAAGCTTCGTTGCTAGATCCAACCGCCGTGCTTTGACCACACGGGATCACTCGAGACGGAGATTGCGGCAAGGCCCCCCCCAGGGTAGGTGTCTGGTCGGCAAGGCAAGTGTCTGCTTGAAATTCGCGGCTCCCGGACGCTTTTGCAGTTGAAAATACAGCTGTTGATTGACGGCTCTTCTCTTTATTTAGTTTTGCCACTGGAAAAGCACGACCACGATTATTTTTCCTTTTAAATTTCGGGAAATCTCAATTGATGATCCCTGTAGTACTCGTGTTATACATCTAACCGGAACACCAGTATAGCTGCTGCTTATCATAAAGACTGAAGTGGTCGCGTACAAGCCCACGATCGCCTCGCCCTCAACCCGGAACAAGCCTGCACTCGTCTGGCCGTCAGCCATGGACTCTCACTACGGCATCATGGAGGGACGATGCAGTGGATGTGATAGATCGTCAGGGGTTTGTTGTAGACGATATCTGTCTGGCAGCTCGTATGATATATACCACCAGGTATACTCATACCGCTGTTTGTTGTTGCCCTGAGCCTGTGTTTTATCATACCCAACAACTAGAGAGCCGACAAGATGCTCTCGACTCGCCCAGCACGCTCGGTATCTGGGTGCCGTCGCTTCTCGCTGGGCGCGCAGAGACGGCACGTGCTGGGCGATGGGGGGGTAACTCGATAGCAACTGTATATTTGTACGATTGAGTACGATCGGGGTAAGTCGTACCTTCAGTTCCTCATACTACCCATATAGGCGTATATCGAGTATAGTATTAGATGACGGTACTTAACATCCATAATCATCCCATGTGCAACGTACGGTCTTCAGTGCGAACACGCGAACAGCGGTCTGAGTTGGCCCCCCAGAGGTACGTATTGGCGAATTAAAGCAATCGTTATAACGCGACCGATACCCCTTTACAAGCAGACCTTGAGTAAGAGCCCCGTGGAAAATGAGCAGAACACGTACGGGCCGCCGGCGGTCCAGCTCGCACCTAAAACGTATGAAATATATTTGTAATATATTCACGGTATGTTTAAGTGTTATGTTCTTATTTGGGGTCTGGGTGCCAATGGCAAGGGTGCACTGCGTGGTCAAAGCATCAAATGAGAACAGGGTGCCAGGCACATAAACATAGAACCATATTTCATTGCTGTGATTTAGTACTCGACTTAGACAAAACCTGTATTGGTCTACCTGGTGAGTCTGTAGTAGTAGTGTGTTTTATCTTCTCTCTTCGTCTTCGACAATGCGGTGGTCAGCGTGGGTAACCTTGATCACGCCCAACAGTAGTGTATATAAACACGATCTAGAGTTTCCAGCGCTGCATCTACTGGAGGGGTACTGCATGTTGGAGGATAGTGGTTCAGGGAGAGGACTGGAGATGGTTCTTAGCTTGGAGGATTTTGGAGGTTTTGAGGTGCCGGGCAAATACAGCACAGGGGTGAAGGCGAGAGTTACCAGCAGCAGCAGCAGCAGCGGCGGAGGCGTCAACAACAGCCGAAACCGGGGGACACTAGTTGGGCTCGTACCACCGGCAACAGGTGGTACCAGCCGGAGTCCAGAAGCGTCAATAGGCGGGTTCTAAACGTGCGCGGGTTGTGGTGCTTGGGGGCGCAAGGCCGCGATTTTCTTTGCACCGAACAGTGTATGCGATGAGTTTCAAGCTTATGGTCACATGACCACGCAGTGCAATGCCCAGCCCACCATCGTCTACGCGCTAGACTACAGCAACGTCCGGCAGACTGAAACGCCGGCGCTCTAGCAGACGCAGGTGGAGCCGACCGTCCCATGCTCCGTGACGAGGAGCTGCAATTATATGTCAGCCGAGAGCGACAGACGAAGGACATGAGGTTGCAGTTGGATATCATCGGGAAATAACCGGATGCCCATCAAGCGGCTTCGCGAGGGAGCTGTGGAAATGTTTCCAAGCACCTCGACCGCGTATGTCCTACAGAGGCCAGACTGATGGGAAAGGATGCAGTCTGCCAAGACACGAGCTGAAAGAGTTGGTGTTCGTAACCCGAGCTTCGACCAGCTTGGTTTTACTGCGTCTGAGGTGGAGGAGATCTGTTACGCTCGTGAGCCCCTAGCTGCGTCGGTACAGCAGCAGCACGAGGCTGAGGACGTGGAGCTTGGGTTAGCTTAGACTGAGGTGGTGGAGATTGGTGTTGCTGAGCCTGAGGTGGAGGAGCTCGGTGTTGCGGGTGTAACGCCCCTGCCGCCTTTGTCGTTGGTGAAAGATCGGCAGCTTCGTGAGCATGACGAGGTAGAGGTTTGCGATGCTGGAGCTGTGTCCACTGTCCACACGCCAGGCAGCAGCACCAGTAGCAACAAGAGCGAGGGGGTGTTGATATAGAAGCAGCAATGGGACTGGGACGGTGTGAACAGCAGAGTACTGCAATTGGGCTTGGGCCAGAATGGTTAAACATACCCGTTCGACCCTGGCAAACGAGATGGAGGAAGTGGGGCAGACGAAGTGCGGCAGTCGAGGGGTATGAGAACCGATGGGAGCGGTTTGATTTCGGGGAACAGGAGCACAGCAGCAGCAGCAGCCGGAGCTGAAGCAGGAACATGCTGAATGGGAAGTGGGTTAGAGAGCGGACGTTCCCATTTGATCCTGGAAAGTGTGTCAGCAATCGGCTGGTATGTGTGAGCGACGGCTGTAGTTGTGTGATTATACCCTGGTATGTAGACCACAGCTATATTGTGTGTTCTACTGTTGGAGCCAGGGGGGGGTTGTGACGCCGTGCTTCTACAGACGAAGTGCACTGCTGTGTGGAACCAGTTTGTGATGACTGATTCTACAGCGAGCAGCAGTGCAGGATAATTCGTGCTGGAAATAATTACGAGCGGGGTTTGACGGCATGAATATACTCACATACATAGTGCATAATTCTGTGATTCGTGATCTAACGATTTGACTTGGTTCCTGGAGCTGACACTAACCACCCGATGCGCCTTTTCGCCGAAGAGTCGACCTGCACCCGCCCTCTGAGAAGTTGCAAGATGTAGTGCATGCCACTGTGAAGTTACGCCGTGGCGGAAGACAAGGGTCGAGTCCGTGAGGTAGGGACCAGGGGACGGGGGTTGAGCGCATGGGGTTTGGGGTCGTCTAGTAGCAATTGGCCGCAGTAGATTATATGTTTTTGGGTTGTATATTTCAGTAAGAATTGACGAGACTAAATATTTATGATTCGTTTGTTTGGTGTTAGGATATGCTTGGATTGCAATATGCTTGCAATTGATATATGGGTATAGTGATATGTACCTGGCGTACTGGTACCTGCTATTTGACTATCTAAATTGCGTAGTACGACCTCTGAGGTACGATAACGAAATACGACAACAGTAGCAATAGCTGTATAATGCCACGTGTCGGTTATGGCAGCCCATTTATCATGACCTGGGGTATGATTGAAAGACAATGCTTTACTTGGTATATCGAGGGGCTAAATGTCTGTTTTTATAGGAGGATTGTTTAATTATAGCGTTGGCTCGAGCAGTCTTGTAGGTGAGTGCACGCACACAACGCGAAGGACGGTATGATTGTTATGTTGTCTACGGTGGTTATTCAAGATGGACCGCTGATGTCTGGTTTGTGTGTTTGGACTTGAGTCTGGTTTTGAGTTTAGGGTGGGAGGGGTTTTGAAATCACACTGATATCGCAGAGTTTTACTATCAAGCGTGATAGTTTTGTTGTCTACCGAGCGGGGGAGAGACGGTAGCTGTACTCGGTAACTCGACGTAAACTTTACATCGCAGATAGAGGAGTCCAGTTAGAGTTATATAATACGTCAATGCAGACTATGCGCTCAAGGCTACTGACCAGAGGTCTGCCTTTGTTGGATCATTTATGCGTGCTGATGCCTGTGTCTGATTTGATTCTAGGACGTACATGTATCGAGCATGTGTCTAACGGGTAGGTAACACATAGTCGGCAGAGCAGCACGCCGGCTTTAATATCAGACCGTTGCACGCTGAGGCGCTTCGCTTGACCACGACTATGTGATGAACGTGTTGTGATTTCATTCGCTGGTGTGTTTGATTATTTTTCCAGGGGTTTTGTAGCTTTTAGGTTTTGGGGGATAATACTGTAGTATTTTCCGGTATCCATCGTTCATATTTGGAAATGACATGAAAACATTACGTTCGACTTCAGGAGTTCTTAAGGAAATGGAGAAAGTGTTGGGAGGTACCCGTGCGCTGGGTAAAATTAATGGGTCAGTGGCGTATGCCGATGGTCTCGATGGATCGTGTCGTACGTTTTGGCTATTGGGTGATTGCACACAACGTAAAGGGGAACTAATTACTGATACCTATGGTACTTTTAAATTCAGATGCAGCAGATTATTGTCTTCCTGCATACTTCCGCGGCGAGTGTATGGCCGGGGGACTGCTATTATTCGATTTGAGATGTTTTATATCAGAGACGTTCTGTTGATGTGCTCTAACAGAGTAAACAACAGGCGAGGCGGTGGTATCGGGCGGTACGGTGTCTATGCCAAGACGGTATTATTGATTTCGTTTCAAGATCTTCCCAGCATGCTTACGTTTGTTGGATTTTCCCCTTCCCGTAGTTAATGTATCGTTATACGTCAGGAAATATATACTGGAATCAAGATTGAGAGAGCTGGTATCGGCATTGCCGTTTTAAGTTAGAAATTGTTTTGCATGGGATTTGGGAATGCCGTTTTACATTGGCAATGATGGAAGGATGGAACTTGAGGTTGCCGTTATACCTTGGCAAGTAGTTACGGTGGACTTCAAGATTTGTCGTTTTACCTGCCAATTGGTGATAAGTTGTGCGGGACCTCTCGTATCGCGCACCGAATAGGGGGACTTTTGTGGTATACCGGTTGCTCTATACTGGTGTCCGCATATCCGGGGGGTTTATACTGGTCTACGGAGATTGAGATTATGATCTGAGGTGATACTTGGATGCCTCGGCGTGGATGCTGCTTCCTACGGGAGCCATCGATGATGATATTGATGCGACCCGGGCTTTGATTGTAAAGATATCACCCCCTATATATGTGAGTGGTGCAGCCGGCGAAAACCCTGGTGCGGCCCACCTCCTGTATGGCTTATGTGACGGAGACTCTCCAAAATCGGTGTTGGTCCGACTGGTGTGTGTTTGGTAGAGGTGTATTGTATATTTTCTCCTCGTCAACGGCATCGCGGTCGGGCGCGTGGGTAACCTTCATCACGCCCGACATTAGTGCATAAAAACAGTACCTCGTCGTACCCCGGCGCCCCCTTCGGGGAGGGGCAGGCGTACGGCACGGCTTCACCCTCGCTCTTCTCCATCTAACAACAAATCACGAAGCACAGAACGCAGGATGTGCATTTGAACCCTGCAAAAGCCGAACCACGAACGAAACTCGACTCGACTTTCCGCACTGTACCTTCATTGTATCTGACAGCTAGGATACCCCACGTATAACGTGTTCGTTATGGTCTCTAGGGGGTGTTGCAGCAGCCTCAGCATCAGCAGCAGCCGCACACCCGGTGCTGTTTTAATACATGGTGCTGCTGCTGCAACTCTCTCGACTGAGCGAATATAGCGCCAGTATAAGAGGTGAACCTTTGGCGACGACTTCCCACGCTACAGCAGCAGCATTCCTTACCCGTGGTTCGACATCGACAAACGTGGTAGTTGACCTGGCTGCAACCTCTAGGCTGAAGAAGCCCCCTGTCAGGATCTACCTCACGAAGTTGCACCAGCGTTCTGTACGCGGGACGAACCAGGGAAATAACATCACGCTGTTTGCGTCGCGAAGACGGCAACGGGTATCGCCTGTACACCCACAACGGTACCAAGACGTTGATCCAGGCATCATTATAGTTATATTAGACACGCGGGGCGATTTACCAGAGGTGCATCGTACGAACGTACCTTTTTGTCCCGGCCCGTTCCATCCAATTTGGAGAAGATGGGCCGCGGCCCGGCCCGGGCTATCGAATTCGCAGAAGAAGATGGGCCGCGGCCTGGCTCAGACTATCACGGTTTCAAATGTTCACGGACCGGCCAATCAATAGTTCGAAATCCTCGGCCCGACTCGGTCCGGCGTATCACGCTCTCAAATACCTGGCCCAGCCTGGCCCGGCCCGTTCCATGTTCAGATCGCCCCGACCCGGCCCGTTCCATGTTCAAACGGTCCGTGACAAGCGCTGAAAATTAAACAAATCAAAACGATCAACCTTGTCATTTCGTAAGCTTCAACAAAGTCGACCCCTTATTCTGGCTGGACTGGGCCCAAGGCCCTATTCCTTGTGCGATAGAGAAACGTCTTCTCGAGGAATATATTATTAAAGCGTAAACACACCAAAGAGTGTTTTCCGGCGCGCCTTGAGTATGATAATAACCCCGTGCTCGATTTCACGTTTCTTGTGAGAGGCTCCGCCACCCGAAAGGAGTCGAAGGGGGACAACGTGTATCCTTCGCGGGGAGGAAGGAGGGGCGTGTTTCCGCGACCACCGACGCTTTTTTAGCGGGTGCCTCGAGGTATGCCCCCCTTCCTCTAGACATCAAAACGGCACCTGTAACTATAAAGGAAATTGAGATGGTCCCAGACCGGTCGCAGAAACACATTGCATCTACTTACAAGCGCGAAAAATATGCACGCTTCGCGCGCCCTTTTTTTCCCATTGGGCTGCGCCAATCGAAGGCTGTAGATGGTGATTCATGTGGAATGACAACCACACTCCTGAAAAAAAAAGGTTTATTACATCGGATTTAACGAACTTGCTGAGTCTTCTTGCTCCCATTGGTGAGGAACGCTGGCTTCACGAGAACTTCAGCCCACAAAGCCAATCAGCTATGATCCAGTGGTGTTTGGATTTCCACACCGCGACAGGCGGTATCGACTTGGGATATCACCGTTATATTCCCCGTGTCTACCCCCGTGTTGTCGGAGTTGTAGATGTACGGACGTATTCATGGTCCGGGGATGACACTTTACCCTCCTCGGGTGGAACTGGCTCAGCCACCCAGTGATGGAGCCAGTGGGGTTGAGGTTTCCAAACCGTGCGGGGCGGTATCTACCCTAGGGATCACACATCTCATACCCGTTTGTCCGAGTGGTAATGTATGGAAGGATTAATTATCTGGAGATATCATCAGATATTTTCCTCCACGCGTGCGGCATACCCTCAACGATATCCCAGCCAGTCAGTGATAGAGCCAGTGGGGTTGGGGTTTGTACACCGATCCAGGGATGATTCTGTGTTGTCCCCGCGTTACTCTGGCTTTGTATACGAGCCCCAGCCAATCAGCGATCGGCCCGTGTGGCTGGAGTTTCCACACCGTGGCCGGCGGTGTCGACCCGAGGGACCTCGGTTTTCGTCCTCGGGCTGTTAGAGTTGTACGTGTATGGAGGGATTTCCTTACCGGGGATGGGACGGTATCGTCCCCGGGTGGCTCTGGCTTTGTAAACGATACCCAGCCAATCAGCGATCGGCCCGTGTGGCTGGGGTTTCCACACCGTGGCCGGCAGTATCGACCCGAGGGACCTCGGTTTACGTCCCCGAGCTGTTGGAGTTGTACGTGTATGGAGGGATTTCCTTACCGGGGGCGGGGCGGTATCGTTCCCGGGTGGTTCTGGCTTGTATACGAGGTTCAGCCAATCAGCGATTGGCCCGTGTGGCTGGGGTATCCACACCGTGGCCGGCGGTGTCGACCGGAGGGACCTCGGTTTTGGTCCCCGGGCTGTTGGAGTTGTACGTGTATGGAGGGATTTCCTTACCGAGGATGGGGCGGTAGCGTCCCCGGGTAGGAGTGGCTTTATTTTCGAGCCCCGGCCAATCAGCGATCAGCCAGTCGGGATGGGGTTAACACAACATGCGGGGCGGTTTTGAACCGGGGGACCGTTTTCTTGTCCCCGGGTGATCGGAGCTGTAGATATACGTAGGCCTTTTTTAACTGGGGATGGGAAACAATTGTCCCCGGGTGAGGAGTTGTGGATGTATAGCGGGATTTCGGATCCGGAGATAACACTCTGTCGTCTCCGGATGGCTCTGGTTTTCTATACTAGCCCCAGTCAATCCGTGATCGGCCGGTGTGGCTTGGGTTTCCACACCGTGGCCAGCGGTGTCGACCCGGGAGATCTCGATTTTCGTCCCCGGGATGTTGGAGCTGTAAATGTATGGAGGGATTTCCGAACCGGAGATGGAGCGGTATCGTCCCCGGGTGGCGTTGGCTTCATTATCGAGACCCAACCAATCAACCATCGGGCTGGGGTTTCCACACCGTGGGCGTCGGTGTCGACCCGGGGGATATCGGTTTTCGTCCCCGGGCTGTTGGAGTTGTACATGTGTATGGAGGGATTTACGATCCGGCGATGGGGCACTTTCGTCCCCGGGTGGTGCTGGCGCTATTTCGAGCCCCAGCCAATCAGCTATCGGCCGGTGGGGCTGGGGTTCCCATACCGTGCAGGGCGGTTTCGAACCGGGGGATCGTGTGTTTCGTCTCCCGGTGGTCGGAGTTGTAGAGATACGGAGGGGTTTCCGAACCGGAGATGGGGGCCTGTCGTCCCCGGGTGTGGCGGGACTGGGGGGTTCCCCCGAGAGGAAACTCCCGCCGCGCGCGTCGCCGCTCCTGATTGGCCGAGGGCCGGCTGGGGGGCCACCTTGACCAATGGGCGTCGGACTCGGGAAACGCAGGGATGAAGTGTAATCCTTATTATATTATGTGACCTGCACCACCCATAGAGTCCATGTCGTGCGTAGTGTTTAGTACGTAAACCCGAGCGATTGTTTTCTCCGATGATTGCTGCCTTGGTTTGGAAAAGAGTGGCTATTAAAACAACATATCAAGAGTAACTGCTCACTCATCCGGAAGACAGTGGGATACCTGAGCTGCGGCTAGAAATGTACGCTGGGAGAGGACGAGAGGGACGCCGGGAGAAGAAGAGAGACACAGAAAGGGCAAAGCACGGACGGTCCACCAGCCGAAAGGAGCCGAGGGGGGGAGGTTGCATAACGAGAGCGCGAGTTCGTAACAGTCGATCGTAGAGTTTCAGCACGCTTATGTCTGTCACTGTCGACGCAGTTTTCGGCGGCGAACTGCCAAAACAATACCAGCCGGGCCCTGAATATATGGGACATTGGATGGTCACAAAACGTACGAATGCATCCTACATTTACGAGCAGACCGGCGCCCAGCGGAGTTCACAACAGACTCGCAAGAGGCTAGAGAAAATGAACACAACATCACGCAGGCGGCGCCAAACAACCTAAATCTCGGCGAGAGGGGGTAACATGATGAGTGATGGCCAACGCCTCGGCAGCGGCGGACGCATGCTACGATAGAGGTGCACCATATTTGCCTCCCGAGGATGGTCACTTATCACGTGAGGAGCTCTATACCTCGCCCATGACCGGATTCGGGAGGGAAAAAAAAGTGATATCATACCCGAGGGCTAACCCCATCGCCTAACGATACAAACCAAAAATAGTGCAACACAAAAATGCCATTCCGACGATTATGGTCTAAGGAACCGCTCCATTCATAAACCGTTTTAGCCAAACAAAATGCTATGTCAGCCGTAGTAGGCGTCGGAGTCGTCGGCTTTCGTCGGGTATCGTTTGTGGGTTACAAATCGCGGGTTCGGAGTTTCTGAAGGCAAGTGCACACGCACACACACACACGTCTCGAATATCTGTCCGGAAAGCCTTCATAAACTAAATTCCTCAAAGACTAGTGTTGTAGGACCGTAAAACAACAGGGACGTGCGGTGCCGGGATTGGGCTTGTGGTAGACCCTCGCTGTTGGAGTTCGGGCTGATCGTGGTGGTATCACCAATCGATAAAGAGCGAGCGGTAGCCGGCTGTTAGTTGACAGTGCCCTATAAGACCGTGAACTGTTCGTTGGCGAGTAGACCAGACCACAACATGAGTTTAGATGCGAAGATAGGGAGCAATGTCAGATACAAACAAACGAGGAGCTCCGACGGCTAATGCCGGATATGTTCTGAACTAAAACCCAGTATATATCGTAGTAGCAAGCGCCATTCACGGCATTTTCCCCGAACCCATGAAGTCAGTCGCACCAGGTTGACAGTCCCGGCCCCAACGTGTCTACCATACGTTCTCGACAAACACAACATGAAGTCAGTCGACAGGTAGGGTCCCCAGGTTGACAGTCCCGGCTTCGTTTGTGGGCGATGGTCGGTGCCAGATAAGGGATTGGCTGAGCCTAAAAAGGTACGACGGCAGACCGAAAATGTGAAACCCCACTCAAATAGCCGTCGATAGGTGTACCTACAACTTTGGAACCATCGGTAGGTACGATGGAACGTTGGCTAACCACAGAAGGACCCAGGAGCCTTTCCAGTACGCCGTGTCCGTACAAATGGCTCGATATGCCTAGGCATACATTTTATCATATGTTTCCCTTCACTAAATTTTTATTGAGATAGTTACTGTAGTGATACTTTCGCATGTCTTTTACACGTGAAACTATAATTCGTGTGCGCATTGTGCGTTGATGCCTTCAAGTTGGCGTTCTTTTTCGTTCCAGTACAGACAACCACGTAGTTGACCACCGACAATTTTAGTGTTTGTCACACTGACGCACGGACGTTTTTCCACGATATAGGGTGACCCCAACTGCTCAATCACCCCCCCCCCCTACCAAGCTACGAGGGTGTCGCTGACGCAAGAGCTGTGTCGCTGTGAACAATTCCGACGACCTTGGTGATATTACGAACGATACAGGGATGCTATGTTGACTGTTTCTAACAGCGACAGGACCGGTCGCCATTTTTTGCCGGCGTGCGGAAAATGTGTCTCTATAAAAATGTTGCGTGCTACTTGTAGCTGTATGTTTTGATCGAGAAACGTGTAACACGTGCACGTGTGTGCGTCAACACAAAGCAGAGCACCTGCATTGTATTAGGAACTGCTGACGCAAGTGATCTCTCCGTTCTGTGTAGCATTACAACTCGCTTCGGTTGTTACTTCTTCGAAACGAGTCTTCGAACACTGGACACACAGAACAAAACGCTACTGTGTATTATCCGCTGCTGCCGCCTCTATGTTATCTTGAACTCACAGAACATCTATTGACGATAGATCCCGGAAGGCTCCTGCTGCGATGGTCGTGGTCGGACTGTCGAAAATAGACCTAGTCCAGCCCGGCCAGAGAGTCGACCGAGCAACACACATCAAGGGGAAGGGAGTACCGGGAGTAACGATAACACCTATAAGTTGATGTTCATCTATCAACATTTGGGGTCGCTCTTCCTACTAAACAATATGTGAATATCATGTGCGATCTACGAGTACTTACCGTTTGTGTCCGACGCGGTCATTCTGGGTTAATCGCAGAATACAAAAATACAGATTACGGATAACTACGTATGGGTATTGTAACCGTCATTTGGTTTAGTGTGGCGGGCTACTCGTGTGGCATCTGCTGCAACCGTAATTAGTTTCGACCTTTCTCTCTCTCTGAGTTCGAGGTAAGAGTGCCAGATATCGCATGACTGGCGAGGCTACGTAGGGCATACTTGGGTACAACAAATACTCACATTCGTGGAACCACGTGGGGCCTACGCCGTGCAGGTGCATAGGAGTACACTGGCGCGCGTCTGTGAAAACTCAGAAATCTTTCGTGCAGCACTGCTTCTGTCGCACGAATCTCATTCGCTACACAAATAATTGGTCTTGGCAAGGATTCTCAAGTGGCCGTTGGGCGCTCAACGTCTTCCAACGGTAACGCTGATGTAGCCCGTGAGCCTGTGTGACTTTGGAAGCTACCTCTATTTGACCAGAATCGCAGAACTGTTTTCAACCGCTGGATCGATAGGTGTTTCTAAACATGTTTTTGATACGGTAGTGAAGACAACAATAATCGCAAAACCGACGAGAACAAGAACTGCACTACTGTCGCGCAGGCGTCAGGGCATTGTGCGTTTGGTTTTCGTTGGCCGGGAAGACGACGATAGACAAAAGTATAAACCTGCTGCGCGGCTGCCCTTTCATTCCGCATCGGGTACGAACGAAACAATTCGCCTCCCCGAAGCGAAGAGCTTATATCAGACCGTTACTCACAATATTTCCAACGCCCCCATGTCCTCAAACAGGTCGGAAGGTATCGTTGTGATCCCAGTGTCCCTGAGGACGCTGGAGAAATAGAACGGATCGCAGTGGAACACGAGAGATGGACAAACGACAACGGAAGTACTGTAGTAAGGGGGATATCGTGCTCCAGGTTTATGTATTTTTGTGAGAGGATACATGTTGTGCATGCGCAACGTGGTCAACGCAAGGGGACGCACGGTCCCGTCTTTCAGATACACACTCCTGTAAGGACACCGTTGGACGGTGAGAGACGATATTTCCGAACTACTCGTACGGGGAGACTCGATCACTAACAAGCTAGCTCTGGCTCCCCTTGATGTGGCTATGTGTGCCTACGCATACCGATACATACTCCTTCATAACGAGTTTAGCACAGGGCAGAACGTGCCGAATTCCACTTCATACGCCGCCACGCTCAATCTCGTTGCTGCACTTGAGTGTTGCGTACACCATGTATCACGCGTAATTGTTGCCGAAGCGCGTAAGCGTATATGTATGCAAGATTGTCCACCTGCGTACATAGTGGTACACTGTGACACGCCCATTCGCCCCTCAACCGGAAGGAGAAGGGCTGGCCTAAACTACGACAATCGCCATACTCTCACAACGCTGCTCGCGACGTTTTACGCTCAAGTAGGGGTATTGTTGTAGGAAACGCGACGTATATTCCTGTCTGTCGCAGCTCCGCCCAAGCGCAAAGCATTCGGCAAGTCGGGCTTTGGGGATGCGCCAACCTTACAGAAACAACGGAAATTTGCAGTGTGCCATCGTAACAGATCCGCTTCTTCTGTCTTCGAATACATGTTTTCAAGCACCGTGTCACCGTTACCCACCTGGTTGTACAATATTTCCACATACCGGCGCTGGTTGGCATCCGCCTGCAAGCTGGAAGCGTCGCTTCAGAGATGCAGTTTGGACCGTTCGCGCGAGTGGCCCTGTACCTCACTCATAAACGGGTTTGACGATACGTAGGTCGCTGGCGCTAGCAAAACAGACATATGTATGGCGGCGCATATCGCGAGATATAGAAACGACAAACGTTTTTAGACTGAAAAATCAATAGGGTAGCAACCTCGCGCGAGTGCAACATACGAATTGGAAACCGAGGCTCTAGGCGTGACACCTCCCTACCGCAGCCTTAGTAACTATATTCCTGCCCACTTTCTGAGCACAGGAAAACTTACATCTGGGTTATTGCGCTGCGTCCCATGTTATCGAAGCAAGTGTGCAGGTCTGGGAGGTCCGCGTGGACAAGGTTGCACCCATTTGAGAGGCTGCGACCGACGCAAGGGAAACATGGAAACGGCTCATTTATGACATGGAAATTGGACATGTGGTATATTAGGCCAAGCGGACGTACTCAGAGGGCTTTGAGTTGGCTGACCATGAGTTGCCAGTTATTTATTTGTTGGCTGGTAGTTCATATTCTGTAGATGCAGCACCAGCTATCCAGCTATTTTGTGCAATAGGGTTTCCCTGTTTGTGGCTTGCATTGTTTCGTACCAGGTACGATGTATCAATTTCCTCGCGACATCAGCGGTCGGGAGACAGGGACGGATTTGTAGATTTGTGCGAGGTGATTTAAGGGGTTCTCCGTCGAGGCATAAACATAAAGTTATATATACATATGTTGCGTATGTATACACGCTGACTTATGGTGTCAGTTTAATTTTCTTGTGTATCTCGAAGTACTATTCATAGCATGGTTTGTTTGTTTCCTGAGGTATGCTTTCATTCCAGAGTTAAAAAAGCCTGTTCGGTGACGACGGAGTCGATTGTGGCGATTAGTGAATGTGATAACAACACCTACGATGTTACTACCTGCCGTACGAGTATGTACAGGTACGACAAACATACAAATATAAAGTGAGGAGTCCACATACCGGGACGGCGTATCCATGATTCTGGCAAACACTACAGGACACCTGTTCGTTTTACACAAACTTCAGTTTACCCACTTCCGAATTCCCTAGTTTCCTTCAAATCGCAGCCTGCCTTTCTTCTTGCTCGTTTTCTTATGAGGGGCCTCTCCTGAATGGATACATCCCTTCACATTTCGATATGACGAACTTTATATCACACCACTTTCTGCATGAAAACCAGCGCTAAGCTTTGCTGTTTCATCATCCGTTTTGCGTGTAACATCACGCCAAGTATCGAAAACTTGGCCTACAGCGGCCGGATCCTCCGGAGGCGCCACCACCGGGCGACCCCTTGGACCGGGGGAGGGGCGTTTCTCACCTACCTTCAATCACATCACTTCAGGCGAGAAGTTGGCTGCCTAACCGCAGCCAACTCACAGCCCTAGAAAATAACCCTAAAATGCGGGTTCTAAAATACGGGTAGTACAGAAGCACTACCGTGAGACGGCCCGCATCATTCGGTTTTCTGTGCTTGAACTCAACTTTTAGAACGGCCTGTCGACTGTTCGAGCTTGTACTTTGCATCGGAAGCTCCATCAATACGCGGACGTAGCCACAGTAGTAGTACGATCGATGCCAAAAACATTTCAACCAAAGCGTGGCATTCGGTTCACATTAAAGCTCTACAGTATGTATGCATGCAGTTCTGCAGAGACTCTTACCAATACAAATACGTTACTTGGGGTTCCTGTGTTGGTTTCATACTCTTAACACTACATGGCTCACGCAAACGTGTCCCCACATATTAAACTAAAACTATACCACTCACAAAGAGGTCTTGCCAGAAACGCATTCTGCATCAGAAAGGCACGCGTTCTGGGCTTGACCTGGATCGAGGTCAGACAGACAGGCAGGCGCCCATGCGGATGTGTGTGTGGTTTGTAGGGGGGGGGGGGTCGTTACATGCTTTGCTCGTGATGGGATGTTAACATTACTGTATGTGTCTCGGCCTGTATGTTGTCGTGCTGAGCTTACGCCTCACAAAACATTGATTACGCCAACCACAGTGCCGTCATCATATTCCGATTCCTTGTTCCGCTGTACCAGGTAGGTTTTACTCCATAATTGATGTGCACGCCGGTCGCTAAAGAGATCGAAGACCAAAGCTCCTGCTGTCACTTTAGTAGCTCCACCAAGATCTACGTACGAACTTTATCTACTCTTCTTCGTTACCCGCTTATCGTAACCGAGAGGAAAAGGGTTGTCAGGCTTCCTTTGCTCACCGTCCGCTCCGAAAATACTGAAGGACAATGTCAGCACCGCTGTAAGGGTCCCGGTCAACCATGCCATATTGCTGAGCCTGATGGATGCGACGCTGGGGGTCGAGATGCGGAACCGAACGACCACCACGAACCCACCGCACATTGCGAACATTCGTTGGTCAGGAGGAAGTTGGCGCGGCTACGTATCAGGTAACATCAGTGATTGGATTGTTTGTTTTCGTTCAGGGTTCCGTGGGACAGCTGGCCGTAGTCCATGAGGCACGCGTAGTGGATCATCAGCTCCTTCTGGTGCGGCGATGCCCGCAGCAGCAGCAACACCAGAGGCGGCAACATCTGCTACTGCTATCGATCTGTCATCCGCAAAGAGCAAACGAAACGCCAGGGCTATTTAAGTGCGGCTTTCCCACGCTACAGCAGAAGTCCGGACTCCCAATTCTACAACGAAACGCACGAAAGTAAACGTCGCCCCCGACTTTCCGTCAGAAGCTATCCCCTGTGTGGGCCTACGTCACTCAACTTTCTCAGGTGGTTCCGCCCGGAACAGATCAGGGCACGAACATCAAAGACTGTCTGGCCCACGGAGAGGACAATGAGAGCCCTTTGATCACACACATAGACACGAAGGCTGCACTCATAATATTGCACACAACCATGACACGTGATGAAAGTTGGTTTGCCAAGCGAGCAGACGAGTAGCAGAGGCGTCGAGTCAGCACACAGAAGTGCTCTTCGAGGCATCAGGCATCACACAATATATACTAAGCCTCGGCCGGGCCGGGCCGTGAAAACAAGTAGGCCGCCTCATGAGCAGGACTGAGCGTAATATGCAAAACTAACGTCTCATGGGTGGCGGCCCGGCCCGGGCCATCCAATATTCGCCGTTTGGGCCTATGTGGTTGCCGTCAAACAACACGGGGTCTATATGTCTAGGTACCAAATGTCTAGGTACCAAATGGACATTTTCCCGGAATACTTTCACTTTTCATCTCCGGCCGCGGGTCTTTTCTCGCGCTGTCGGCTGCGGGGCACGCAGGGAGCCCGCGTGTACGCCGCGGCGCAAGTGCGGGTCCCGGCCGAGGCCCGTGGGGCGTGCTCTGGGCGTTTAAAGTCGCGAATTCAGGCAAATAACTCAGGGGATACGTTCCGATTTGACACCGCCTCGCAAACACTATGGAAAACCTCTCGTGCCACTGTTTTTTTTCGTTTTTTCCAAGGGTACGCGCGGTGCCGAAGGCACCGCGCGGTACGGGATGGGACCGTTTTGCCCGCCTCAGGCGGAATTTTTTTTGGGTCTTCCCGAGGGGCGGTATGGAAAAATGTTCCCGTCTGTTTACCGCGGGACGGGAATGGGACGGGAAGGTGGGAAACCATTTTGTTGACGGGATTGGACGGGAAGACACGATTCTTTGGCGGTACGGAACGGGACGGGAACAGGTTTTTGGCGGTACGGTGCGGTACGGGAACCATTTTTCGGCGGTACGGGAAATGATCGGTGAACGGGTCGGGAATGGGTCGGGAATAGGTCGGGAATGGGTCGGGAATAGGTCGGGAATAGGTCGGGAACCGGGTCGGGAATACGGTCGGGAAACGCAGTCGGGAAACGCAGTCGGGAATGGTTGGGAACACGGTCGGGAACACAGGCTGGAGACAACGGCTGAAAAGAGCGAAATATAATCAAAAGTCTTCTACGAGTACTATAATACTACTACTGTTGTAGTACTCCTCGTAGCTTTTACGTGTCTAGTTATATTACCGACTTGTGACTTCGACGTATTGATATGCTACGATAGACGAGTATAACATTCGCGAGAACACTACCAATAGGAGCAGGAACCGGGGCTGATTGCTTTGGCGCTGCTTGAGGCGTCGAAGCAGATCCGCCGGGATCCTCCACCTCCACAACGTCCGTGCTTGATGCCATGTTTTGTCTTTGGGCCGGGTGGCGGTGTGGGTTTCTTTGTTGGTTTTATTTTTGACATAATAATTTCCCAAATGTACGATTATTTATACGTACCATGGTACGTACCATTATTTCAAATAGCGAAGTGTGAGTGGGGCCGATTGAATGGTTAATACAAAATCCAATTTCGTGTTCAAAATTAAAAAAAAAACGAGAGGGAATAAAAAAAAAGGAAATATATATTCGCGTGTAGACGATTTGTTTTTATAGTGCGGAAATATACGAGTAAAAATGCAGCATACGCACTTGCATCCATCCATGGTCATGCGATGGGAAAATGAAAAAATCGGCGGTAAATGGAATGGGAACATCTGCCCCAATAGTGAGATGCGGGATGGGAGAAGCTGTGCCCCATGGTCGGGATGGGACGGGAATCACTTATATGACAGTGGGATGGGAATAGTCGGGACTTGGCGGGCAGCGGGACGGGAATAGTCGGGAATGGGCAGACAGTGGGATGGGAAACAGTCGGGAACGGGAACACGGCCATCACCGCGGGACGGTAAAGCTCGGGAACAGAAACTGACGATGGTACCGGTCGGGAAATCGCGGTCGGGAACGAAAAATCTGACGGTTTCCCATTCCCGTACCGTACCGTTCCCGTCCCGACCACATTTTCCCGTCCCGACCTTTACCGCGCGTACCCTTGGTTTTTTCATCCGGATGAACTTTGATGCACGAGACAGCAAGGACCTCACCGACATTGAACGAGGCACACATCAAGCGCCGTGCAGCATAAAAATTAAAGATGAAGCATGTACGATCTATTTTCACCTTGCGACACCCCCGGGATTTCAAGTGACCAACATCCCGAAGGGGAACCTTGTATATATATACATATACATATACATGTAGGCGCTATTCGTGTAGGGGACAGGAAAAACAAAAATACCGAGCGATTTCGTAGCGGCTCGGTGTTTCGGTTTGGGTTGTTTTATAAAAACCAAAACACCGACTGAATCATCTCGGTTATCGGTTGCAAAAGTCGACCGAAACAACTACTTTCGGTTTTCGCGGATACAACCCTGCATGATAATGCATTGAGCAGGGGGTAGACAATGGTACATAGCCCTGTACAACTGGGACGACTTCACACCTCGGAAAACGTAACACTCGGATAACGCTTATCTACGTTATGGGGCCTTACACAGGGACTTGGCAACGTACTAACATAGATGATAGTGTTAACACTGGAGGGGCAATCACGGTAACGCGGTAACACAGAGTAAACACTGAAGGGGCAATCACGGTAACGCGGTAACACAATGTTGACTTTTTTTGTTTTTTTTTCTTCATCCCATTTATTATCTTCGCACTTCCGTCTTTCTCTCTCCCTAGTCGTAACTCAGATCCGGGGTCACAAAGTAGGCTCCTCTCCCTCCTCCCCCACTACGGTTCTTGCCTTGCATTTTTATCGCGAGCATATTTCAGCACTTTCTTCCCTCGTCAACTCTCGTCGAATTTTGCTTACCCACGCTATAATATGCGCTCTCGACAGTCGGTGTCATTTGAGAATAAAACCTTCATGGGGAGAATCGCACCCTCGACATCCGGGCCTACAGACTTCGTGGCTACCAGTTAGACCACCGGGGCGACCGGCTCTGGAAACCCACGAACGTGCACACGCCTTAACGCTATGTTACACCGTGATCTGTCCTTCAACTAACACTTTAACATAGTGTTAGGCTCTGACCAAACACGTACGCTATCACTCTAACATTCCCCGATCGATATCTGCAGATTTACGAACACGATAACAAAATGTTATGGTCCACGGAGCGTTAGACATAACACACTAACATTGTGTTACCCTTCGAATGAGTGTTAACATTGTGTTACAAATAACACACTAACATAACACTAACATAGTGTCCAGCACTACTAACACTACGTTATTCGGCCCCCCAGTCTGATCGCCTCAAGGTCGGATAACGTAACATTTAACATACGTTAAATACGTTGCAGTCTTAGCCGGCCGATACGTAACACTATGTTAGGGTGTTAGCCTAAATGCTGAGGTCTGCCTAACATTACGTTACGGTGTTACTGTCAGTAAATATGTGATTTTAACATTATGTTACTGTGTTACCATAATGATCAATCCGGGCGTAACATTATGTTACTGAGTTACCGTGGGGGCCGGAGCCAATCCAACGTGATGTTACTACGTTACCGTTTGGATCTTCCCACGCTCTAACATGTGTTACCTGTGTTAGGGGTAAAAAAGTGGCGTCGCGGAGTAACATAATGTAGCCGTGTTATTCAATTTTGCTGACATCCCAGTAACACAGTAGTTACTACTGCAGTAATTTACTCGTAGTGGATATGAGGTGCGACCTCAGTACCTGCAATGCATCACGCTGGGGGAATACTGATTGTGCTGAACCAACGCGAATTAACATCTACGTATACGTGCCGTTGGAGTTATTTATTGTTAGGGCAATAACAAAAAACGGGTACACCCTCGCCGGTTTGAGTCAAAAACGGGTACATAATGGAATCGAGTCAAAACACCACATCCCACGAGCCATCCCGGGATAGATTGGCCAAAATCACATCGTGCCCGTTTCGGAGGCGTAGTGATAACCAGGCGCACTTGTCGGCGCCTAACTATACCGTTAGAGGTGTCCGGATTATGTTTGGAGGGTTCAGGTCCGGGTGGGGTCGGGAGCAGGGTCAGGGGTGTTTGGACGTAGAGGGTTTTGGCGGCAAGCATTTGTGTTTTACTTGGTCTCAGCGCGTACCTGATATACCAGGTCTGTCGATACTGCTGTGCATACATACAACAGTATATTAGGTGGATGGTCGTATATATGACTCTGAAGACGTACGTACTACGTACCCAGCGGGTGCGTAAAACGCTTGAATATAGTTTGAGTGGATTGTGAAAAAGCATGAAATAAAATGAAACAACGAAAGAGCGGCCGCAGACGCAGTGGAGAGCGAGGCACACTGTAGGCAAGTAGTTAACCAAAAACAAAAACCAAAATCGGTTGAAAGCCAAGCATACTAGACACTAACAGTTGTACCCGGGACAGTTTCTCTCAGAAATGGGTACGATGTGTTTTTGGCCAATCGCGTGGCTCGCTGAGCGTGTTTTTTTTCTTGATTCCAGGATGTACCCGTTTTTGAGGAAAAACCGACCGGGTATACCCGTGTTTGGTTATTGCCCTTATTTTTATTTCAAGAAAAACATATCGTCAGCATACAGCAGCAGCAGAACAGCAGCATCAGCAGCAAAAGTATTGGTCGCTTTACGCTCGGCTTCTCGGTCTAGCCCTTGAACCCTCTGTACATTTAATGTATTGTGTGTCTCCTGGTTCCCCAAAGCGGTATTGGTATTCGGCATAATTTGAAGACGAAAGCTCTGCACCTGTGATTCGTACCTGTCCACAACAACAGATATTTTCGTAATATAGGTGCCACCACTCCTACTGCTGCAGGATATTTACAGCAGCAAAGCTTCTTCGTCCCCCCATCAGTAGGAGGGTGGGCCTGGCAATACGTCGCTCGATACGGACTGCTGTTGTCGCTGCTGCGGTAACTGATAATAATGCCAACGTTTTATTGGCTATATGCATACTTACGTTAACCCTCTAACGAGTTAGGATATCCACAAGGAATTCCGCTAACACACTATAATATACAGTACGCGACGGCACTTAAGTCGGCAGTTAATAATTTTAAGACTGGATTTTCAGACGAAACTACAGTAAGAACATGACCTCTTTTGTACTGAAAATAGTGTAGGACACACCCTGCCTTACATAAGAATTCCAGCCTGGTCAGAATTAAGAGATTATTCACTATTAATAGTGTCGCGTACTGTAGTGTCATGTAATCGTTCAATTGTCCATGTACGTTATCAGTCTGAAGTGTGCCAAGATAGCAAGTAAGAATAAGGTAACATGCTAACATATTGTTGCTCGCTACGGTCTGGTGTCGCTTAACACGGTAACACAATGTTAACGTAATATTGGTAATTCCGCTAACACACTAACACATAGTGTTGTGTAAACGTTTATTGGACCATGTATGTACGGTATCCGTCTAAAGCGTGTTACGGCAGCAAGTAAGAATTCCGCTAACACACTAACATAACGTTACTCGCTTCGGGCTGATATCGATAACACGGTAACATAACGTTAACGCTTCGTTCATCATGTACATTATCCCCATAACGTGTGTTTCAATGGAAACTAGGAATTTCGGTAACACACTAACACATAGTGTTACTCGCTATGGGCTGCCTACCTTAACACCGTAGCACTTATACTGCGGTCATCACGGGATCAAGGCAACACTCTAACATAATTTTACGCGATCGCCCGCCAATATCGTAACGCACTAACACTATGTTATCACAAAATTCGGAATTTAGATAACGTAGTAACGTAATGTTACGATTTGTTTCCGCTGGCGCGTGACATTAACATAAAAAGTTAAGTGTTACGTTTTCCGAGGTGTGGACTCTTCACGGGAAAATGTAGCCTAGGCAACGGGCTTTCAATGATTTAGACGGTGCTTTCTTGTGATTTTTGTGTCCGATGAATTGACCGATCCTGTCGTTGGAGGGTGATGGGGCAGAACAGAACCAACGCTGGGGCTTGATATTTTGCTCACCCGCGCATGCAAAAGTTTTGCATTTGAAATTGACGGTTTGTTTTTATTAACAGTGCGAATCAAAGCTCGTTTTGTTTCGTACCTGGTATATCTATATCATTGGATTTGTGGTTTTAGAGAGCGTCCCCTGTTCCATTATTAATACGGTACGCTACACTTCGCGCAAGCAAAAAAACATAAGCGGGAGAGAGAGTGGTGTTTTCAAGTCGTCCACGATGATGAATTATGGCATAATCGTACGATGGTTCTATTTAGGCCAGTACCAAATACCTAGTCGTAGCGCCGTACACCATTATTCTGGTGAATATATTGCTACACGCGCACACCTCCATCGTTGTTTGCTGTTGTATGTTATTAATCGTATTATTTGCTATTTTATGCCATTTCGTTGCGCCCAAACTCAAATCAAGTATGAAAACCGCAAGTGTACAGTTCCAAAGGGAAAATGCTCACTAATTCCAAGTACTTAGTCTATCTAGTGGTTCGTCTCCGAAAACCAAGGGGCAGTTCAAAATGTGTTACAGTCGCGTGTTGAGCAAGATAGGCGTGTATGCCTGAAACCCTAAACTTCTTGAAATTATTGTTAGATGGAGCAAGATAGGTATTTATGCCTGAAACCCAAAAATACTTGAAACTAGTTCGTATGGAATTCAGCAAGATAGGCATTTATACCTGAAACCCTAAACTACTTGAAATTAGTGTGGGATGTGCCTGGGCCCGCTCGTCAGGTTTCAGGCACGTCTAAGGCATTATCTTAGGCATAGATAGGCACGTTTTTGGCCTTTCAGGCATTCGCGTATCATCGTGCTTAGGCTGTTTCTTAAGGAAGTTCGATTTGTTTCAGTTCGATTTGTTTTTTCGGCCATTTATTGATGTTTTTGACCCGGAACGCCGTCGAAAGGGTCATGCGCTTCTCGGAATGCATTATTCTACCATCCCACAGGTACCCCACGAAAAAATCCGCTTCTCCATCGAAGCAGGTTGAAATATCCAGCATTTTCACAAATCGAACAATAGACATCAAATACAATTTGAAGGGACTTTCCAGTCAGAAATTACGGAAATTTTGAATAGTAGTGTGCCTCTGGCATGTTATTTGTTGGTTATTATTCGAAATGCCACATAACTCAAGAACTTGAAAATGCTTCGATGGAGAAGCGGATTTTTGCGTTGGATACCTCTAAGATGTTGGGCGCACTCTTCCCGAGAAGCGAACGGCCGATTAGCCCGCGTTCCCAGTTAAAAGCATCAATAATGGGCTGAAAGAATCAAATCGAACTGAAACAAATCGAACTTCCTTAAGAAAAAGCATGACGAGTATTATATTTGTTTTCGTCTGCAGCGTACCTATTAGGCCTTGGGCCTACCTGGGATGGTAGAGGAATGCATTATTCCGAGAAGCGCACGACCCTTTCGACAGAGTTCAGGTAAAAAACATCAATAATAAATGCCCGAAAAAACAAATCGAACTCAAACAAATCGAACTTGAGTAAGAAACAGGCTCACAAAAAATCCCACAACCCCAAACGTCGAGATACGTACGTACATGGCGTTCGACACGAGCCGTACCCCCTCGCCGTCGTATTAAATACTCGAAGTAGCACGCTACCTATATGGGTTGGAATCTACGTCAGCAACGGGACGGATAGGACTCACACAAACCGGTATGTTCAAGGATTTGGAGGCAGTTCGCGTCAGTTCCCATGCGGTTTGAACCGGTTAAAACTGGCGGAAAAAGGTTTTATTCCATGCAAGTTCCATGGTTTGTTTTTACAATAATGCCTCGTTACAGGCTACAGTTCAAGCCGATGTAATAGTATGGGCGTGGAAGGCCGATTATTACCTCAGGATAGGAAGTTGGTCAGTTTTCGTAAAATTTGGATGGCATTCGTATTTGGGACAATCATAAGAATGAAAGGACAATGATGCCCTCCCAAGACACGTGCCACCAAGGCTTTTCTGGGGATCCAAAGCTATTATTCACCTTGAACTTCTTCTGCTTCTGTCCGAAAGGGAGTAACATCAAGGACTTTCTGAATTGGCACACCTGCAAGGGGGGTACTCGGTGTCTCACCCAGCCCAATAAAAATATGTGTATCATGCTGAAGGCGTACGTCGTACGTACCTATTTTGAGTTGCCTTGTAATAACTTAGATTAAGTATACGATTTGTTGTGGGTGTTATAATTGTTAGATATTCTTGCCTCAAGCAATCATCTCTTCGAATATGTGCGCGATAAAAAAATACAGAAAGACATGCCTTGAACGAGGTGCCCGGAACCGGTTCGTTGAGAAAAAATGCAAAAGTTATGTTTCTTACGAGAACGCCTGATTGTTTCTGGCTTTTTCTCAAGGCCCGCAATCGGTAAGGACGCATTTTCATCGCCATCGATAGTGCCAGCCCTAGCAATTTCACTGAACGATTAGCTATTACTCTTTTCCAACGTTCGTGGGGTTCAGTAATGTACCAAGTACGTGCTATTCAAGTTGATATTACAATCGAAATTCATTCGTGTCTTAACAAAATGTGGGTCGTTCAACTCGAATCAACTCGCACGCCGTTTTCGTTTCTTTTCCCCCCTCAAAGTGCTGACCTATATCAATAGTTTCGAAGTGTGTCAGCGTTTTCATTCTGAATGAATAATGCCCTGCACATTGTCGGAAGGCAGATAATATAATAATAAATAGTAAGCACTTACAAGTGAGAACGGTTTTTACTATTAGTAGAATAGGATACGGCTCACCCTTCATGCAACTCGACCCGCCCTGCCCAAACATCCCTGCAAGCAATGATGTCTGCCTGGCCGGCGAAAACTCTTACGATAGTGCAGAGTGCCGGCATTGCACAAGGGGTGCGAAGGTCTATGGTCATACGACTTCGGCCATGTCTGACATACGCACGCACACGCCGTGCGAGATTGTTGTGCCAGTGTATTATTGACCCAGAAAAACGCCTTTGACGACATATAGGGTGTGTATACACACTGTTACGCTAGTCGGCGCGGGAGTGCTAAACTTATGTCGCGATGAAAAAGGCGATATGCACCGCGCGGCGCGGGGACGGGGCGAGAGTCTGCTATAATATCCCGCATATTAATCACAAACCGGTATGAGAGAGGGCGAGCTGGAGAAAGCAGCAGTAACGTGAATTTTATATACTTCGAACTTGATGTGCGAAGATGTCATAGGCAAAAAACATGAAACAGTTGTCTGGTACAGCGCTATTAATAGTATAACACATTGTGCACGACACTAAATAACCTGTGACGAGATACGAATGGCTGCCGAACCATGAGATCCTGCCCACCTCTACGTCCGCCCAGCCTCTACGTATTTGGATGATTTTACCTGGATCGATTCGCAACGAAGAGGGCGCTACCTAATGCGTCCTTCGATCTTGTCGTGGAATCAAATTGTCGTGCGCAAAAAGCGATGTCGCCTCACCCGATTGGACGCGCGCAAGCTTTGGTGTCTTCTGTCGAACAAGGAGTGTCAAGCCGAGAGATTGGCCGTCGTTACCACCCCCTGGTGGCGGCGAGTACGTGCAGCTTGAATAGAGCTTGTCCGAGGGAGCTGGTCGCGTTTAGTGACAGCCTTGCTGCTGCCAGTGCCTTGTTTGTGGAGTGCGTGTGGATGTGAGTCTTGTTGTGGGCGTGATGGGTTAACTCTTTTTGTACCGCATGCCATTGAAAAAACATATATATATATATAGCTGACTCCTATTCCTAGTATTCTGTCCCGAAACCGGGACCCAGTTCTAAACGTTGCGTATACGTACAGACAAGGAGGAAACAGTGACGATACCTGCGCCTTCTTAAACTCGAACTTCCCTGAAGAGAGAATGTACAGAATACGACTTTGGGTCGGGACGATGAAACTCCACACGTGGCCGACCGCACACCGCACACGTGGCCACCGAAAAGTCTTGAAACATACATTTACGGCGAGCAACCCTTGTGAGTGACATTGAGGGAGATGCTGTACCTTGCCACAGTGGAAAATAACAGCCACCAAAAACGACAGCCTCAATATTTCTGGTCCATACAGTAGTGCGTGTGTTTTTCGCATTTAAGGGCCCCTTCCAGAAAACAGTATAAGAGCGCTGCAGAAACAAACCCCATTTTTCTTTTCAGCTGCAACACGATTTCAGGTACATTTTGACCTTTCATGACTGCCTACCGATAACGACATTTCTCCACTTCTAATTCCGACTAGAGGTTTACCTAGCGTAGGTCACGGGCAACAAATTGTCACAGGAGACTGCAGGAGACGCATCGATCAGACTCCTTTTCCATCACGAACAGTGCCTTTTACTCGAAAACGCCTCGCGATACCCCTGGTACCAAAGACGATTTTGAAACAATGGCCGTTTCTCCGGCTGCTGGTACTGTTTTACCCCAGATTTTCGAAGAAGACGCCGAGCACTACTAGGTGAACCTACCTGGGCCTCTAATTCGACCGTCCGTAGCGTCCTACGTGAGTTTAGATACCAACCAGGAGCTCCGAAACGATCAAAACCTTGCTGCGGAGTTCTTTCGTTTCGCGATGCAAACACAGCAAGCAATGCCTACGCTCCCTTGCAGATCCAAGAGCTCAAATACTTCCTATTAATATGGACTATAACGGACAGGCCACGCGTTGGTCGGTCGGAGATCTGAGCATTAGAACTAGAGCTATTATTCTGTATGCCGTGTTCTGTAAAGAGTACTGATGAATGGTGTTATTTATACCAGAAATATTATGGCTGCTGTACAAAATACGAAATAAAGACACTAATTTCAACACTAAACTACTCTTTCTATATGACCGAAGGGGCCCCTTAAACAGTTGTTTCTCCCCGCCGGCATCCAGCACTTTTGTTGTTTGGCCTCGCGTTTTCATCCCTGTGATACGAAATAAGTACTGCCTGGCTTAGTGGATGGCGAACTTGCTTGTTTTGTTTCTTGTATTATTCTCTCGGAGGTTGTTTCTGGTTTGCTTTCGTTTTCCTTGTTTGGTGTATTGCCCGTCGCAGGTCCTCCAGGTTGAAACGACAGGGACTCGCAAACAGGGACGCTACGACCCCTCGCATTTTTTTGTGTTTTATTCGTGGAAGGTCGCTTTTAGCCAGTGTTTATTGTTTTAAGCCCTTCCATGTTTTCTGCCATTCCGTTGTTTATGTCCCTCCGTATTTTCTCTGGTATTATTGATTTGTTTACAGTAGTTACTTCGCTCGTACTACGTGTTATTTTTTGTTTTTGTTATTTCCTCCTCTGTTTATTTGGTCTTCTTGTCGTATTTGGCACAAAGACGAGGCGGACTTGACTAAGAAGCGCCACACCTCCATTGTTGCGGTGGCGCCCAAGGGAATGGGGAAGGGGGGCAACGGTCGTAGGGAAACGGCAGACATGGTAGCAAGGTACCGGACCTGCTACCGTTACAGAAAAACTGCCTTGGCTGCCAGGAGGAGGCTCGTGTATCGTACGAGCTGGGCCAGCCAAAAAACAAATTAAAGCAGATTGGCCATGCCCTGACCAATTTATGGAATTTGGACCTGGAATTTGGACACAGTGTAGATTATGTACTAATCAACACACTTGCCTCCTGCCCTTTTCTTTTTGTTTTCCTCGAGAGAGATAAGACGATAAAAAAATAAAAAACATGAAGAAAAAGCGATCAAAACTCCCAAAAATATATACGAAGTATAAATCAAAGAGGGCAGGCGGCAAGTATATTTGCACGTACTACAGCATTTATACGGTTCAAAGACAGACGTGGTTAAAATGTGAGAGTACACCTCTCAAACTTGGTCGGGGCATGGCGGAAATACCTTTTTTCCTTAATTACTTGACTTATATATTGAATCGAGTTTTGGCCACATCTCTTGATTGATGGCGAATTGGGCAACTAGACTTACATCGATCTTCTCCTTGTGTCTTAAGCATAGTCTCTAATAAATTTCGTGTTGATCGAAAATGGCATTTTTATACGAAATTAGAATGAAAAAAATGTTGTTTTCGAGTTTTCGTGGATATCTCGGCGAGATCGAGCCGAGAAAAACAAAAGGTTATTAGAGTGTTTGCGATAGAAAATATATATATATATATACTTTCCTTCCGCTCAAAAAAGTGAATTCCCTTCCCCTCATGGTTTCGGTGTGTTTCCGATAGAAGTAAACAAAATCCTGCAGGCGACGCCTCCGAAAATAATAAGGGAAGTGGGGTGAGGCAATGCGGCAAACCAAACAAACAACGAAAACAAAAAGTAGCGTACGAGAGCAACGGCAGCCCAGCAACGGTGGCGTCGGCAGGGGTATGACCGCAGTGCCGCAGCTGCAATCCCACGACCGCAAGCAGCAGCACCGGTGGCTGAAGCTATGTGGCGGCAGCCCCAGCAGCAGCGGCAGCCCCAGCAGCAGCGGCAGCAGCAGCAGCAGCAGCAGCAGCAACAACAGCAGAGGAGCAGCAGAGCAGGAGAAGCAACAGCTTCGGTTTTTTCTTTTTTCGATTTTGCGTCCAACTCTTCTTGTCGTCGTGTGCTGCTCCTGCTGCTGCCCACGACCTTCGTGCGACACCTCGCCGGCATGCTCCGCTCCAAGCCCGCCCGGGGCCCGACATATATAGACCGTGGCGGCGCGCCGCCGCTGCTGCTAGTGCTGCTAGTGCTGCTACCGCAGTGTGGTGAAACTGAAATGATACACGGCGATCTGTCATCCTGTCGCGCTCTACAAGCAAGGCGGTAAGACTACGTCTCCATACGAGCACGACTCGTACGAGTAACTCGTACTCGTACGAGTAGTTCTTCTGAACAGCGCATCCTCCACGACACCAAGCCGGTGAGAGCGTACCGTAGCGGGCCGCCAGCAGTCCGCCGGCGCCCCGTCAGCAAAATCCAGCACCGCTTGTCCGTATCATACTGTAGCACACCTCTCGAGCCTCTGTGCTCCCACCGGTTGTTGTGTTGGGGCCTATGGGAGAGCAAGCAGCAAGGTTGGGGCCTATGGGAGACATGTCCCATAATTTGTGCCGTTCTGCGTCGGTAGAATGCTCGGTGTGTGTAGGCCAATGAAACTGAGAGCCAAAAGATACCGTAACTTTTGATCAAAAACGTACTTCTCTAAAGTACTTTTTTGCTGTTTTTTTAAAAAATTACTGCAAATCCTTCCTTCGGGAGAATTTTTAGAGAAATAAAAGTAAGAAAAAAAAAACGCAAACACTCCAACACTCTATTATTTTTCATATACTACATTGGTTTGTGGCACAAGCACTGGTACAGTACGTCAACAGGCCGTTTCTTATGGAAGTTTGATTTGTTTGTTTCGGCCATTGGTTGATGTTTTTGACCCTGCACGCCGTCGAAAGGGTCGTGCGCTTCTCGGAATGCATTCCCTTATCATCCCGCAGGTGGCTAACGCAAAAATCTGCTTCTCCATCGAGGCAGTGTGAAATTACAATTTCCAGCATTTTCACAAATCGAACAATAGACATCAAATACCTGATACAGTTTGAAGGTATGCATACTTCCAGTCAGACATTACGGTACATTTGAATAGGTTGTTCGGAGTCGTCCTGGGATCATAGTTCTCCGGTTTGTTTTATACTCTGACAGTTTTTGATGGGAGGTGTCGAAACCCGATTGCGCCCCTGATAGAAAACGTTGTTGGTTGTTTCGTTACGACCCTAAAATCTATTGGAAAAATTGCACGATTGGTGTATCGTTGTTTCCATTGTTCTCTCTTCGAACGTGCATAGTCGTGTCTGTCGTACTCAGTGCATTTCTACTCTGCTTACCGCATAGCAATGCAGTTTCGTATTGTTTATGTATCGTAGTTTTCTGACCACAGAGCTTGTAACTCTCACGGATTGAAAATTCGGCACGGGCACTAATAAAGCAGTGTGTGTGTGTGTTCTTCACATTAAACCTTCCTTTCTACCCGTCGACATCCAGCACACCCAGTGTCCGTGCCGATTCATCATCCTAAAAAGGTACCAGTTCTGTGGTCACAAAACTACGACACAGAGATACTACGCTCAGTGCAGTAAGCAGAGCAGACAATGCAATGCCATATACGACAGGCAAGACCTACCCTGCTAGCAATCCAGGTGCATGCAAGAGAAAAAAAGAGAAAATAAAGTTAAAAGCGAAAAGGAAAAATAATAGAAAGTAAACATACTGAAGCAAATCAACAATCAAGCAACCAAACAAAAGCACGACAAAATGAAAAGCAGTGCGTATTCTTGATTCTAAGGGCCATTCTTATCAATCAAGTAACTTTCGCCCATGATTTTTTTTTTTTTTCCAAACAAAACTAATAGCTCATGGTCTATCTATCTTCAACCATGACGATGCCGAACAATAGATTAAATTGGATCCACCAACCATAGAAAGAAAAGGAAGAGAAAGCGCGAAAAAAAACGTAACATATGTGTACGAAGTATACCAACAGACAACGAACGTGTCGTGCCCCCCATGGAGGAGATTGGTACACAGCATGAAGAAAATAATACAGTCTAGTGGGGGGCCGCATTAAAAAAATATTATTTCAAGAAACAGAGGCTGAGATTGTGAGAAAAAATAAGAAATTGCGTGTAAGATAGACAGCTCAAACCGGGCAACGAAATAGGAAAAATGCTATATAAGAAACAGCAGTGGATTCCGTTTCATTCAAAATAATAAATAAGGTCGCTCCGGAGCGTGGCACGGAATAAGAAACGCTAAACGTTAAAACCTTTCAGCCGTGCTACGAGTACCGTACAGAAAAGTAAACCAAGTAACAAAGTCTCATCACAGCCGACAATATTATTTTCTTCATTTTTTGTTTTTGCCGACAGTTCTTGTTTTGACAGTTTCACAAGTGAAATGCCCGCTGATGGGAAAATAAAAGAGAAAAATGTGGAAACTAGAGCCTGGTATACCCTAAAAATTGGGGGGGTATATGATATCTATATATACCCCCTAAAAAAACATGACTAAGTACTACCAGGTATAAGTTGGGGTTTTATAGTCAAGTCCATAAACAGTGGGGGGCCCTCAATAAGGCGGTCTGAGTAAGGCGGTATCCCGACACAAGAACGGGTGGAATGAGGAGCGTGACAGACGCCTTCAAGTGGTCAAACTCTTAACTGCATTAAGCTACTGCGTTGGTGGTTTTTCTCTTTTTGCTGTGTTCCTACAATAATCGTGATTGATTGGATCGTTTTTTATTTTAAGCGATTTGTGTCAGCACAGAAACATTTTTTTTAGTGATCGGCAAGTAGTTGATGGGTGTGCGTGGTGGGTGAGAGAGTTACTGGGTGGGTCGGTTGGTCCCTGGGCTGGTAGTCCCACCATCGCCAACATCACCCACCAACATTTCTTGTTAAGCGATGCGTGTCAGCGCAATAACCTTGTACAGTGGGTATTAAGTGGATCGCTGGGCTGTGTGTGTTGGTGCATATTATATGGAAACGACGAAAACTGGCAGGGCATCATGTATGTGTACTACTACTGCTGTGTACTGGGCAGGTCAAATACGTACTACGTAGGTGCAGGTATAATAATATAAAGAAAAAATACCCGAAATACGTACGTAGGTATACGTGAAAAAACGAGGAATAATATTGCATAGAAAATGCAAAGAAAAATACTTGAAAAAATTCCCACACCACCACCACTACCACCACCACCACTATCATGTTTGCAAAAACCGTACAGGTATAATACGTAGGGGGAGTCACGACTATCAATAGGAGTTATTTCAGTATAAATATATGGGCAATGGTCATTTGGGGGTATACCCCCTGGTTTTACGGCCATTTGGGGGTAGGGTCAAAATGCGCCCGCGGAACGCGCTCCCGCGGGCCCAAACAGGCCTCAAACGCCATTCCGAAGCCCTGGCGAGATGCCCGAAGCCCATGCCAAGCACGCACACAACTTTTTTTTTTTTTCAGGCACGTCCTTGGGCCTAACGGGACGGC
>MEHQ01002736.1:0-121233 GCA_008828725.1 Saccharina japonica | reverse complement strand
GGGAGGGGGGAGGGGGGGGGGCGTACTTCATGTTCATGTATGCCCGTAGCCGTATGGCTATAGACCCTGGCATCCCTACAATGCCTGGGCGCAGTATGTCGAGTTTTAACAGACCAGGCAAACATTGCTAGCACCAAGCACGAAGCGCCGTGAGGTGTTGGGTGAGTCGCGTGAAAGGTGAGCTGCATCCTACTAAGACTCGCTTGTGGCGCGGACTTGCATATGGATGACAGCTTCAACGAGTTCACATATTTTCTAGTGTGGCCACTTCCTGAGCTGGGGGAGGGGGGATGGATCCAAGGAGGACTTAACCGTTTCATATATCTTCGGGGGGGGAGTTTGGCTGTTGAGGTTGCCTGTCAAAGTGGGGGCAGGTCAGCCCCGTACATCAGCTAGAAATGAGGCACGACAATCGTGTAAAATAGTCTAGTTGGGGTGGAGAAGGTGGGCAGAGATATGGTGGCCTTGTCGATGGTTCTTTTGTGGAACGAGAACCAGGATAATATGAGCCATTTTCCTATAAAGTCAAGGGATTCGTCGACGCGGTGGGCAACAAGTTGACCGAGGCAGCTAAGGGCGTACAGCTTCTTGTATTCGACCATAATCCGAACGTTACACTCTTACTATCGGATGACAACCATGGGGCTTGAATATGGAGAGGTCAAGTGCTGGACGAGACTGCCGTCCAGGTGTTGGTCGAGTACATCACCGGCCTGTTTGGCGAGAGCGGGGTTGACGTTGTACTGGCGGGAGATGACTGAGGTGCTGTCCGGATCAATGCATACCTTGAACCAGATAATGGGGCACGAGCCGAAGTCGGTGTTCAACGCTGATAAACCATCGGTCAACTCAAAGAGGATGTCTTCCAGGGCTGTGATGCCCGATAGGGACCACCCGGAACCGCGGAGGTTGAACGTGACGTCGTGTACGTGTAGCGGAAGCCGATTCCAGAGACCGGGAAACCTTGTCCGTTGGTCGTCGCTCAGGATTTCCAGACATTTGGGGCAAGGAGGCTTGAGAATGTCGACAAAAGGAAGTCCGTCGTTGGCTGCGGGGATGTTGTAGTGCCGATCGTGGACGACAATAATGAATGGGGCCGGAGGTGGCTCGACGGTGAGGTCTTAGAGAGGTGATATCGGAGTTTACACGAGAGGGGAACATAATTACCCAGGATGTCTCTTGGTTCCAGATCAATGAATGCAGAGCGCGGGGTAGTTTGTTATGTGTTAGTATCGACGGTTTCTGCATCAGAGGAAACGCCGTGGAGGGAGAATAAACATATTCTGGCCGGTCAGTGCTGGAATAGGGTATGACGACAAAATCGACTAGAACTGGATTAGGGACGGCGTAGACGAAGTTAAAATAGCGAGGACGACGGCGTATTCGAGGTAAAGATGTCGGTTGTCGATCGGTTGTCGTAGATGAATGTTGCCGTGTCATCTATGACAGGTGTGGCCAGGAAACGTCCACCGAAGTTTGTTTGCCAGTACAAGTGTAGCACAGTGGTCTATTTGCGCTGGTTGAACCACATGTTTATCTGTCATCATATTGTGTGTCTTGGAGTCTCCACATGTCGAGAAAACAAAGGCTGTCGTGTCTCAGCAGAACAGGACGTTGCAGAGTGCCATGTTGCACGACGTACACCCACACAGCGAGTTCCGCGGAGAGAGTGTTGCCGTGCACACACTGAATGCTGCGTCGTACGGAAGCAGAAGTGAACGAGGAGAAGATTTGCCGACACCTCTGCAATAAAGAGAGGGCATGTGTCGTCGGCCGATTATCGATGAGACGTTGTTGTGTTTCGGGCGGGTCCAGACGTCAGCAGATATAAAGGGTTGTTTGCAGCCGGTTGCCAGGAGCGCTACCGCGCGGTAGAGGTGGGATGCAGAGGGTCTTCTGTGTACTTTAATTGTGGTGATGAAGGCGGCGTCATCGGCGGTTATTGTACCGCGCGAGCGGCCAAGTCCAAGTTCGGCGATATGTGGAGGGCGGGTAAGGGACGCCTCGAATTACAGTGGAATGGCAGATACAAGATTACACGTCGGAGTTGCTTCGGGCGAGGGAAGGATGTTTGAAAAGTTACCGAACTTACCGAAGTGTTCGGTAGGGTATCGAGTCCAGTACCGATCAATTACCGGTACCCCGGTATTTGGGTCGAGGGTATACCGGTACCTTGGGTTTATTCGGGTGGGCGTACCGAACTGACCGAAGTGTCAGGTACCGGTAGTAGAAAAATATCGGATCTACCGAAGTGTCGGGTACCGGTATTGAAAAAATACCGAACTTACCGAAGTGTCCGGTACCGGTATCGAGGCCATACCGAACTCCCCTAAGTGTCGGGTACCGATATTTACCCCCGGTATACGTCGGTACGTACCCTACCGAACATATTTTTTCCTTCTACAACGCTACCGAATATGTTTACAGGAACGGTCGACAATGCAACCATAGCCCATAATATTAACAGAGCCACGTGACTGCTTTCACGCATCATATTGAAGTGGGTATACGCGATAAAACCCACTGCCCCGAGCACCTTGTATAGTAATGGAATGAACAATAGGTGTTCAAGTTGTTTGAACCTCCTCAGGAACAAAACAGCAGCAGCAGACGGTTGAGAAACCGAATATCGGCAAGACCGTAAACTTATACTCATTCTTTGTGAGAAACCTCGTGCGTGGTCACCCACCTTTGAACGAATGTGTGAAAATGGACATATTCCTCCCGGCGCTATCAATTTTGTCAGCGCCGTACGATACACCCGCTTCAAAAAGCACTTGTATCTCCCCTCGTATGCCCTGGCAAAGTGTTGCTTGACACTAACATTACAGGAGCTTTTGATGCTGTGCTAAATCAACACAGGGAAGAAAAATGCTTGCAAGATATCTCACGAAAAAGCTTTAAAGCAATGTATCGCTATTTACGACCCACTCAACAAGGCACGGACGCCACGCAGTGGTCTGTGATGCGACTGACTAGATATGAAATATATCGGTACACACTTTCCTGGGAACAACCAGCTGTGTGTACACCGCCATGACATGAAATGGTAGTCGATGCAGACACAGCAAAACGCGCCAGAAGACAAAACAAGCCTTCCGCGCTCATAGAACCAATCGTTGTGACAAGTATGCCACTCAATCCTGAAACGGAGCAGAATCCTGTTACACACAGCAAAAGTACTTGTTGAAGGATCCGCCTATCGCACGAACCCACGTTTACAAGAAGAGGTGATCGACAAAATTTGATATGGTAATCGCATGGAAAGGATGGGGTTATTCAACAACGTCCGAGCCCACTGGGTTAAACAGTTTCGAGAGTGGCAAAATCCGACAGTACCCTAGTTCTGCGTAGAGAATAGATCCACCGTTACCAAGAATAATGTGCGTAAATATTGGCCTATGCCAGATATGACAGCCCATGCAGATACTGTAGCAAACCCGAAAATTATGACGGTCTCCGACGTGCTAAACGCCAACCACCAAACACCGGTAGAAGAATCATAACAAGACAAAACTCACAGTCGTGACGCGGAATGGTACATGGGTTGTGAAAATACGCTCTTTTAGCGTTGCCAGTGCACCTTTTCTCTCGCACAAATGATGTCGTTGTTAGCGTTTGCACACTTTGGTCCTAAGATTTGTCTCCGCGCCTATATTGACGATTTAATTTGTTACTATCCACTTGAAAAACAGAATGACGAAATAAGGTTCAACGCTGTGACAGTAGCAGGTCTTACCCTCAAACCGACTAAAATGCAGTGTGGACCTAGGCGAGTATATTGCTTGGGCCACGTCCTATCTGCAGACGGAACTCGAGTCCGTGAGGATCGTTTAAAAACTAGGATACAGTAGATCTACCAACACCCAAAACAAAAATCAAACATGTTTGGGAGCTACGAACAGTACTTGGCAGGGTTAACTGCGTGAGAAAAATCAATTACCAAACCTGCCTGCAATGCATAGTGCCCTCGGGTGATCTCACTGAACTAAATACGCAATAAAAGGAATTGCGGAACGTTGGAGTACCGAAAACGACATAGCTTTTACGCGAGTCGAATAATTACTTAGTGAAGCCCGCTACTACATTTCGCGGGCTTTTCCAAATATGTGGCCGATCCCCTGTCGATGTTAATGAAACAGGGACAAGAGGTACTTCGTAGTAAAGCAAAACGTCAATGACCTCTCAAATACCGCTGTTTCAAACAACGTTTTTAACCATAACCAACGACAATATTCGGCCACAAAAACAATGTTTTTCAGCGGTACTGGTAATACAGCACTGCAATTCTACTTGTGGGGAAACACTTTGTTTGTGCGGCTGACCAAGACGGGTTACGGTACTTCAACAACATGCAAGACAATGAGCAAACGTTTGTCGCTGGGAAGAATACTATAACATCACATAAAATCATACGGTTTTACAGTGACACATAATCCTGGGAAGTTACAAGTGAGATCTCTATACAATCCGTTAGCACGTGATCTTTATAGCGGCGGGCTGTTCACTTCTCGCGTTACTTAGCGAGCTAGGATGCAGTTCCTGGTAAGGTCAAGATACGGAGGTGGACCCAACCCAACCCCCAACCCTAACCCTAGCCCCGACCCTGACCCAAACGGGACCCAAAACGCACCAGAAACGGGCCAAAAACTCGGCTGCGCCGCTTTTGCATCCAGCGAGAAACTTTCAACAACATTCCGAGCGCGGACCACGATTCCAATATGCGGACCACATGAACAAAATTCTTAAGCAAAAACATCCCTTGAAAATATTTGCTAACGGATTGTATGATGTGTACTCTTACAAGTCGTATCAGACACCCTTTCACGGGTATTTGCTATTGACACCACGACGAGATCGTAGAATTCAAACTATTAATAGCACCCATCTGTAGAGATGTCCCAGATGATCCCGCGCTACAAACAGCAGTACCCCAGGTCACACATCATGTATCAACAAAATCACGCGATGGCGTTCAACAGGTCAAAGTGGTCGCAAACGATTTCCTCTAAAGTCGGTGTACTATTGTACGGCGTAGTGTTCCCAACGTTTTCAAACCGGCAGACCAAGAACAAATAACGTGAGAAATAAACCGCTGAATACGGCCCGAATATCAAGTATTACAGTTAGCTATTTATAGTTGATAACAACGGACCGCTCCTGATGAAAAAAGCATCACCAAACCAAGCAGCCATGCTATACTACATTGTAGAAGACAGGTGGCTATTGAAGTCGTATTGGCCAGGTCATCTTAGGAATCGAAGCAAACACTCGCGTCGTTTGCTAGTACTACCCACAGCCACGAAACGTCTTGGTGCGCATGCATACCACGATGAATCATGCTTTGTCAAGGGCCACCGTGAATTCCAACCGCCGAACGAAAACCATCGCCATAAATTCCGATGGCCGACAATGAATCGTGGCGTACGAAACTAACTGGTGCCAAAATGTGAAGCGTGTCAACGATGAAAGACGGCACATCACCGATGAAGCCTACCCATGGGACACGTATCCGTTCAACTGTTATCTTAAAACAATATTGGTCTACTTAGTCGATTACAAAACGTATCGTTGCGGCCATAGACACAGCAAAGAGTATACGAGTAAACAAGAAATAATTGCGTTGGATAGACATACGTGCAGCAATGAGGTGCTGATTCTTTTTGGAGGCTAACCCACATAACACGCTGCTACCGTTGGGCACAGGGTATAGCAAGCTATCGCCACCTAAAAGAACAAAGCACATCAAAACACAAGACCTATACCATACAGCAGATACATACAAGTTGTGACAAATACGAACCTCGCCGTGAGGGGCAAACAATGCTCCCTGGCGTGTTACACCTTTAGTCGACAGCCTGCGAAAAAGGTGGAAATCGTTATAGTTGCACCCATTAGGCTACTGTTGTTTGAGATTTGCTGCATCTTGCCACCTGTTTCCTTCTCTGATTTGAAACAGAGCCTCGCATCCTCGTGGAATCGACTATGCCTCTATTCGTGGAAAACGGTATGGATTGCGAGGAGGCCGTGACCGGAGACTGCATTGTAAAGGTCTCGACTGTGAGGTATGGACGGGCCTGTCTTTCGTCGTCTACCGTTTCACAGGCCGCTTGAATGTGAATGCTGGAGCTGCTGTATGTTCTTGAGATTTCGCAGCCGGTGTCAGATATTCCACCCTGGCAATGTTGCGTGATAAATATTATCCCACATGGTTGGACAGGATTATACAGTTCTCCACCCTCATTGGGTCGCCGCGCAATGCTTGTCGATGGGGGAGTTCCCATGGTTTAGTCGTCTAGTGGTTGACACAATGTCACGGGTGTACAGTATAAGCTGTTTTGTGGCAGTTCCCGCGGTTGATTACACGCAACCGTGCCGCGACATGTCCCGACATGCGGCATGGTGACGCCGTCCCGGCACGTGCCACGTTTCGGCCCGTGGATATTGCCTTGGCACTCGCTATGGGCTGCCCCGCCAAGCCCCGCGGCAATGTCCCCAGAAACACCAACGGCAAGACTCAGAGCACAGCCCTAACGTGGCAAGTCTCGCGGCAAGTTTCACCGTGCGAACCGCAGCAACCGTCGCGGACATTACCACCAAACGTTTCGCGGCAAGTGTCGCGACGAATTGATTCGGCAAGTGTCGCGGCAAGTTTCACGGCAATACCCTCGTCATGTGCCACGTCAAAAGTCGCGGTATGTGTGGCGGAAACTGTCGTGACAATTACCGCGGCAACTGTCGTGACAACTGTCTCGGAATTCTCCGCGGCAAGCACGACGGCAAGTGCCACGGCCTCCAGTAGTGGTCACCTGCTGACAGTAAATATTTACCGTGCCAGGGATTTTTTAACTTTGGTTGGCTTAGGGGTATATTATAAGCGACTCGATCAATCTCGACTATTTCCAAGCCACAGCAGCCCGAGTAAGCCGAAATAACCTACAGTATTTCCAAGAACAGCATCCAATCACTGACCATTGGCTTGGGGTTAGGGTTCAGGTAGGAGGATGATTTAGGTAGCAAGCACAAAACCCCCGTTACGCTTCAATATCAAGAAGTGATTCCTTTTATGTATATTGGTCTAGGTGCATAGGTGGACAGGTGGGTCCAACGCTGAGTTAAATTAGCTTGCCAAGCTGAGAAGACTAGTTACCGTCTCCCTGACAGCGTAGAAACCCGTCGGTGTTATGCGAACGAGTTCTTGTCTCGTCTTGGTACTATATCTGTGAGTTGTCACCGGTCTTGCCGCGCCACGACCCGACACTTGCCGCGGTCATCGCCGCGGCACTTGACGCGACACTCGCCATGACATTTACCGCGGTTCTTGCCGCGACACAAGCCCTGATAATTGCCGCGACACGTGCCGCGGTTCTAGCCGCGGGCCTTGCCGCGGGCCTTGCCACGGAAGACGTTCCGCGGCATGTCGTCACATGCCATGGAGACTGTCGTGGTTCGTGTTACGGGTCTCGCCGCGGCGCCTACTCCGCGGTATGTCGTGCCAGCATCAGCGACAAGCCGCGACATGCCACGGGTACTGCCACGACATACCGTGGAGACTGTCACGACATGTCGCGGATGATGCCACGAAAACAACAATAATGTGCAGGCCGGCTTCAAGCACGAGTCCGGCACGCGCAAGACCACGTCGAAACTCGGAGCCGAGATGTGACGCACGGTTCCTCGAGAGTGATATCAGGGCAGTGTTATCCGCACGCCACAACGGATATTGCCAACTCCTCAACTGAGATGTACCGCTTGTATTTACAATGGCTACTCGAGACTCTCCTAAGGGCTTTGCCGCCGTTGGGAAATCCTTGCAGGCAACTATAGCCAAGAACAAGCCTGCCCTGCTGGAGGCTCAAAGTATATGCTGTGTGAGTCCGTGATGGGGGACGGCGAAGATGCTCCCAAGTGCTTCTCCTTCGCTGTTCAGGTATTGCTACACGACTTATCTCTGCGGCCTGGCCTCCGTGTGGGACGAATACTCGTATTCCGCGTTATGCGGTGTCAACAAGAGTCTATTGTTTCGCAAGTCGTTATTGTCTACAGGGGTAAAGTTTTTGATAAGCCCCTTTTTTCTCTCGAAACATTCCTGATACAATGGTTATTGTTTTGTATAACCACAATACGGTATAGCCCATAATGAATATACGTATATTCAAGAAATACCTTTTTGCGAACCCATGGATTTGACGAAAGATAAGCCCTGCGCGGTAACGCATGGACATGTTTTTGCCCATAATTCAGTGCTGGCGCCATTTGAGTCCTTGTATATGGCGCACTGTCGTCCGATCTGCCGGCAAGGCGTGTCTCTCCGAACTACAATAGGCACTGCAAGTCGGTTGCCGAGCTGCGTGCGCCAGAACCTCCAATAGGGCCGGAGGTAGCCTGAAACCGTCCCTAAGCAAGGGCTACCGACCATCGCAATACTTAGAGCAACACCGTACCGTGAACAGTTTTATGTTTTAACAGGGTTCGGTGTGTGCACTCAATCCTGGCGCGTGACACGAGGAGCGCACAAACCGCACGCTGCAAGTGTTGACACATGAAACTGCTGATCACGTTGCGGTGTTGCTCTGGCGTTGCGATGGTCCGCACCCCTTGTTTATGAACGGTTTCCGGCTACGTCTGGCTCTATTGAAGGTATTGGTCATGCTGCTGGGCAACCGGCTTCAGTGCTTGTTGAAGTTTGAAGAGACACGCCTTGCTGGCAGATCGGAGAACAATGCCCCAGTCACAAGGGCTGAAATGGGGAGAAACATGTCCTTGCGTTACCGTACATGCCTTCTGTTTCGCGACATCGATGGGTGGGAACAATTTATTTAGTGTGTATACGTATATATCTTATTTCTGCGCCGTTCAGTGTGTTTTGTTATTCTACCAACCAAAAACATTTGCACCAGGAATCGTCCTGGACAAATATGGTGATTCTCGCAATTTTACCCCTGTACCTTATGTGCCGGTCGTCTGTCTGAGATCTCAATTCTAACACCTCAGACGTGCAGTTTAATGTATTTTTTCTCGTCAAACCATCAGTAATGATTGACGCGCACATCACGATCGATATCGATAAGTAACACAAACATCGGCGGCTTACGCCAACGGTCTCCTCTTCAGATGCGCTCTGCGTTGAGCTGCCTAATGCTCACCTGGGCACCCGGACATTGCGACGTTCAAGCCATTTCGTGTATTTCCGACCAACTTATTATCGACACAATTCTACAACGCTTAGTGAAACGTGAACGACTTCAATGAATTGGCACTCATAAGCTTATATGGATACCTAACGCCCACGCCTGCGCCCCGCGGCAGTCCTCAACGTCTCAGTTGCGCTGTGCGTGTAAATATTTGAAATATAGGCACATACCTGGTTGTTATCAAAACAAGAGTGGGGCAGTAAATACATTGATGCACGCAGTTCACCGCGAACAAGACTTTACTGCCATACCTCGGTCCCGTGGATACTTGTGTCTAGGAACCGCCATATCGGGCAGAGATCCATCCGAAGCACAGCTCACCAAGTAACCTCTTACTGCAGGGGTACGTTGCAGCGCAACGATGGGTGACCCCGCTCAGGCGCTAGCGGGGATGCTCTGTATTGCGGGATGAGCGGGGTACATGCAGGGTACATCATGTGCGGGATATCATGTGCCTTGTTTGCCAGTTTTGGCAGTATGACTGTGTTTGGTTGCCGTCGTTGAAGATGCTGAAGCACATCCGAGTGGGCAAGTCGTTCCAGGTGTAAAGAAAGCTGCGGCAACGGCAATGGCCATCATGCACAATCGAGAACACATAAACTGATGAAATCCCCTTTCAAGCACAGGGTCAGCATGGAGATCGCGTTCTACTCATGATGTAGACAACAGCAGTGCAGGAGTCCTACTGAATGGTACCAAAGGGTAGAAACAGGGGTCCTGGAGTTCTAGACGTACCAGGTGCGGCTGCCCCATGCACTGGACTCAGGTCCAAAGCGCTTGCATCATGTTTGGGTCGGTCAAGGAGCGGTGACTTCGTCAGTGGTAAAGTCTGCCTCTTCTACTTCGCCTGTCCCCTTTTCAATGCCTAGGATCATTATTTAGAGCTTGGCTCCCTTCTTCCGACGATGACTGTGCCGCACGGCAAGTATTCGGCGTATGTAGTCCTCCGAGTTGCATGGCCCTCCACTTGTTGAGCTGCATACGTCCCACTTCATCCTTGAATGCGTCACAATACCAACTGACCGGTATATGGCCGTTCCGAGAAACGAACATGTCAACTGTCAGGCTGCTGCTGTAACGCCAAGGGCTTCATGTTACATTGCTACAAATAGCGGAACATACTGCTGTTTGTGCGTGGGGCATGGCGAGGCGGCTGAGGAGCCTGTCTCTGGAACGAGCCGATCCAAGCCAAGATCGACGGGGAGCCGCGTGTCTGTCGTGCTTCGAAGTTTCAGTTTTCAGTGTTTGAGGGTCGAAAAATCACTCCTCACCCGACACTCAAAAGGTATAGTTTTACGTGTAGTATACAATTGTAGAGTTTCTTCACATCGAAACTAGAGTGTTTGCGATAGAAGTAAAAAAAAATATATACTTTCCTTCCGCTCAAAAAAGTGAATTCCCTTCCCCTCGTGGTTTCGGTGTGTTTGCGATAGAAGTAAACAAAATCCTGCAGGCGACGCCTCCGAAAATAATAAGGGAAGTGGGGTGAGGCAATGCGGCAAACCAAACAAACAACGAAAACAAAAAGTAGCGTACGAGAGGAACGGCAGCCAAGCAACGGTGGCGGCGGCAGGGGTATGACCGCAGTGCCGCAGCTGCAATCCCACGACCGCAAGCAGCAGCACCGGTGGCTGCAGCTACGTGGCGGCAGCCCCAGCAGCAGCAGCAGCAGCAGCAGCAGCAGCAGCAGCAGCAGCAGCAGCAGTGGAGCAGCAGAGCAGGAAAAGCAACAGCTTCCGTTTATGCTTTTCTCGATTTTGCGTCCAACTATTCTTGTCGTCGTGTGCTGCTCCTGCTGCTGCCCACGACCTACGCGCGACACCGCGCCGGCACGCTCCGCTCCAAGCCCGCCCGGGGCCCGACATATATAGACCGTGGCGGCGCGCCGCCGCTGCTGCTAGTGTTGCTTGTGCTGCTACCGCAGTGTGGTGAAATTGAAATGATACTCGGCGATCTGTCATCCTGTCGCGCTCTACAAGCAAGGCGGTGAGACTACGTCTCCATACGAGTACGACTCGTACGAGTAGTTCTTCTGAACAGCGCCTCCTCCACGACACCAAGCCGGCGAGAGCGTACCGTAGCGGGCCGCCAGCAGTCCGCCGGCGCCCCGTCAGCAAAATCCAGTACCGCTTGTCCGTATCATACTGTAGCACACCTCTCGAGCCTCTGTGCTCCCACCGGTTGTTGTGTTGTGTAGAGCAAGCAGCAAGGTTGGGGCCTATGGGAGACATGTCCCATAATTTGTGGCGTTCTGCGTCGGTAGAATACTCGGTGTGTGTAGGCCAATGAAACTGAGAGCCAAAAGTTACCGTAACTTTTGATCTAAAACGTACTTCTCTAAAGTACTTTTTCGCCGTTTTTTTAAAAATTTACCGCAAATCCTTCCTTCGGGAGAATTGTTAGAGAAGTAAAAGTAAGAAAAAAAAAACGCAAACACTCTACTGTTTGCGAATCCTTATTTATCAATACTTTAAGTGTATGTACCCATCGGTATCGAGCACAGCAGTGTCCACGCTGTTCCCCCACCTATAAATATGGGTGCTGTTGTGGTGGATGGCCGCAGTCCTCCATCGTTTCGTTTGCATCGAAGCTTGTCTTGTGACGCTGTTGTGTCGTGATAATCCGTGCTGCACTCGTGTTGCGTGACGTGATTATGGTATAGACGATAACGTTCACATTTTTATATGATGCGACAGCGCGTGTACAGTAGTACCTTACTATGATAGGGGGGTCAGTTATAAGTCCTTTACGGCCAATCGGTCGGAGTCACTCGGCCGAGTGACTACCCTACATCTATACAAGCTTCAAACATTTTCCTTCTAGGCTTCGCATTATGACCCCCATGCGCTTAGCGTTTAAACTATATACGCCGACACTTATTTTGTACATTTAATCGTGAGTGAATAACAGAACCAATCGCCCGAGCGATCAAACTACAAGCGTTAAAACGGGTCTAGTCCCATGCATGTGATGCCGATTGCTGTAAGCCTCTCCCGGCTTGTGTCGGCATGCTTTGTCGTTGTCATATACACATTAGATAAGCTAGAGTGGAGTAGCTGTGCACCGACGCCGGCCACCGTGGGCAGCAACGAACACGGGAGGGGGCGTACGATTTATCGTGGTGACACTATCCCCCGCGTCTTTACCGCCAAACATACGATCGGTCAGGACTTCAACATGGGTTTGCGGCCGTATACAGGGTTTTCATTTGCGTCTCGCGGCCATACCCTCACTGCTACGCTCGTGCAGGAACACGATTAAGAGGGGGCCATAGGATGGGGTGAGACTCCGGTTCGTGATGCCACTTTTTGACGAGCAGTGACGCAGATACAACGAGTCCGTCAAGATGATGCAATATCATGAGTAGTAAACGAAAGGGAGGGCACCGACCAGAGCTAAGAACATGGATACCACTCTAAAGAAAGATATGATGTGCTTCATGGACAAACATATTACATTCAGAATATATACTGAAACTGAATACAGAAGCCGAACCGGGATTAGTGTGGCACGCAGTATGTTTCCACTTGAAAAAATAATATGCACCAGCGGCCCAGTTTTGTATGTGACCTGTGCTGCGTACGGTGGAAGCTACCTTTGCAGTGTTTCAAAGTCTGTTAGGGTGATTGTGTTGACAATCAGGTGAAGTGGCTGACCGCCCCGGCATCTCGCGTGGCGGAATGGTCCTCATGAAGTTGACCAGGTGCACGATGGGCTTATGTATACATACGCTTGACGAAAACAAACGAAAATCAACTTTAAAAGTCGGCGACAGGTGTACTCACGCCTTTTGAGCGCTTTGTAGGTATTATACGACGGTGCGTTGGCGAGTAATACAGGGACCCAGGAATATTTCTCCAGGGTGCAATAGGCCGCGTACTCATATATAGCTCGAAATACGTACGAGGTACTGTCGGTGTACCTATATTGTTTGGCGTTTGCCCCTTGTCGTTGATTTCAACCCGGACGCGGAGGATGGTGTCTATTTTATTTTTTTGGCGTGATATTAATAGCAGTAACAGCATTACCAATACGATATCGCATGCATGCGAACAGTATCGACAAATAGGCGCGATGCACGTCATAGCATGCCACACACAGGTGGCTGAGTGGCAGCAACACGCCAGCGAAGTACCGAATGGTAGCATGTTATTTTCAGTTAAGGGGCTCCTGCTGTCATCACCGCGAGCACCACAAGGACAATATATGTTACACTATGCATATCAACTTTCATGACCCACACACGGGTATTACAGTATATCTTGGCGAAGGGACTGGGCGTATGGTGAAATACCGGAACAACGTTTGCAACTCAAGGACAACTACACAATACGTTCGCCAGCGTAATCGCACAAGGAACCTTCGTTTGTATTCTAGATATATCAGGTCTATCCGAGATTCTACGCGCAGATCAAAGTCTCGAACTCGAACAATAAGTGATTCACCAGTCGGACAGAGCATACTCGGATTCAAGAAATTCCTCACAAAACCGTATCGGTGCAGAGAAATTCCGTTCAAAAACGTGCACACTAAACAATGTAGGTACTGCTCAACGTCCACGACACTATAGATCGCTAGAACTGGGCATTGCTTATGCCGCTAATGCCATTGTCCCATAACATGCCGTATATTACGACGTCGCAGGAAATTCAAGTGGTCCATATGTTCGGTAGATCAGCAAGAGCACCAGTAGTATACGCCATCCATGGCATTCTTTACGAAGGAAGCACAGCATACACCAAGAGGAGATACCACAACCAACACGGATCAATTTAAGAATTTCCTTCGCACTACCATGTCGGAATGTGGCGGAATGGTCAGCGAAACAAACGGTCGGAACCTGAATGATCACCACCCTACCCCGTCTTTCACCCTGGCCAATATGTTCTACCAATAAGGTTTACTAAACAGAACAGATCAAGACGCCGATGGCCCAGACTAAACTGCTATTACGGTGGGGAGGACTATACACAACTTGCTCACAGCTGGCACCACAGGTATACCGAGTAAGACGTATGAAAAGCAGAAAATAAAACAACCAAGCAAACTATTCGTGCATCTCACCCACCTATATTCCTACCACCCGCGGGAAACACCATCAATACATCAATTTGACAAGCTGGCTGGGTTTTGCATGAGAAAAACAATCGTCCACCCGCGCTGGGTCATCCAGACCAAGCTCAACAAAAAATTGAGTCATATGTCGTTGACGAAGTGATCGGTTACGAGCTTAGACCGAGCAGAACAATACATCTGCACTAGTTTAACTCATGCGCATGAGGGGATACGGCCCCGAACACACAAAATAAAAAATCTCGAGGATCGTGCACACGAGGTATGTACGACAATGGTATGCATTATAGCCGCTTACAAAGAAATCTGACAAACATCGAAAGGGTTTACACGTCGCGTCTCCCGAAAACACCACATTCCGCGGCATCAATGAAGGGAGACGATAAAATGAAGGGCATTGAGTATAGCAACGAAATACGAGCTCTCGATCACAAAATAGCAACTGGTTAGGAGTGCCATTAAACACGTATTTACGCCAAAACTGGCTCTTTTACTGTCACGAGATCCAGTTGAAACGAAAAATGAAACTTTTGACCTTTAGAAAATAAACAAATCAGAGCCAGCCAAATGTCCTCGTCATGAACGACTGAAAAAAACTCCAAATTTCAGCTCCATACTACTCGTACCTAATGATGCTGGACAGCCTTGTTCGCTCCTTGGAGCTGCCTGTACTCGTGACGCTGCTTGCACGTTGAACAGTAGGTAAGCACTTTCTACGACACATGCTACAGCCCACAATCAGCGAATCCCAATCCCGCTTGTCTCGCGAAACTCCAGCGCTCATGGCGATGACTACCCACACGTCACGGTAGCAGCCGTCCGTGCCAGATCAAAACCAACTGCTGCAGCAGCATCGACCAGCAGCATTGAGCAGTAGCATCAAGCAGCAACAGCAAGCGGAAGCGGCAGGAAGCAGCAGCAGCATCAGCCGCAGCAGCAGCAGCAGCAGCAAGCAGCAGCACCAGCACCAGCCATGATGGCTACTACCGGTACCTGGTATTATTGCTTTGCACAGCTGGTAGTCTCCCTCTCATGCTGCAATGGGACGTATAGGCAGCTTTGTCCGTAAGTATTACGACCGTTTGGACCGAATATAAACCTGAAAATGGTTTTTATTTTCATGCTCAGAGTGCTAGGGAATACCATATCGGAAATGAATTTCTGCCGGGGCTGTAGAGACCCGAGTTTTTTTTGTATGCGAAAGAAGCCTAACATATACCAGTACAACCAAAACAGACTAAAGTGGCATTTTTTTAACGTGGGTTTTTCCTCAGCAACAACGCGCATTTTGATGCGGTTTGATTTCATAGATAGCCTAGAACCTAACGCATGTATTAATCCATCAGTGTGTTGAAGTAAAGGAGGCCAATATTTCCGCGCAAGAACAGATAAAACATACAGTCCTTTTCGGCCATTTCTCTGTCAATTCTGAATTTGTTTTTGGCCTGATGAACAAATACAACCACGGTGACCCTGCAGCCATGGCCGCGAAGTATTAACAGAAAGCTTCATTACCATCCGGAGTAACTGGCGATCAAAGTTCAGCCTGTGTGTAGTGTTTAGTCAAGATATTCAAGAAAATACGATTTCCGTTTTTTTTTGTTTTTGCTATGGTTGTTTTGATCGATACGAAAATACAAGACATGATATTTCGGCGGAAAAAGCTTCACTGGCACCCCTTTTACTTGTTGTTCTGCGGCAAACAAACCTCGATCAAACCAGTAATAGAGGAAACAACCGATGATGGTAGGAAACAAATAATTGAGGATAATAACGGAGTAAACGACAATCAAAGTTAATTCAAAAGTAGGACGCAAACAGGAAACACAGAACATACAAAAAAGGGGAGGCAAGGGAGACATACAAGAGGCGAGGAAGTAGAGGCGGCCCATGCCGGCTACTTCGGAAAGGCAGACACCATGACGATGATGGCCATAACCAGTCGTCGGTCGTTTTGGCGCAGTGACAACTGCAGCCGTCGCATGCCGCTTTGCTGCATCACCCCTCTCCGCGACATGCAGATTCTTTATAAAATCCTCCGCTCTGTCCTCGACCACTCGAAACCACCGGCCGGCCTTCTGTCCGTCCTCGCGCCACCATTCTCGCCTGATGCCGAACGTATTTTAGGTCCTTCTCGAGGTGCCCCATCCAGTCTTTCTCATGCAAAAAAATGAGTAGCCCTTATCACGAGTCGTCTCACGAAACATCACGCTTCTCGGCGGCGCTCCCCTCTCATGCGTGCGACGAAACCTGTGATCAATATATTCTGTCTGCACAACGCCTCTTTGACGCGTGCTACAATAGGGGTGCCACGTTAAGGCTTATTTCGTTTCTGAAAGACGGGGCTCTTTAACCCAAACTCGTCAGAATCTCGTTATTTTGTTACAGAATGTTTCATTCTATACTTTCGCCGGAGGACTTGTTCATCGGGTAGCGCTTTCTGTCTTTCTCAAAACTCGTTTAGTTGGTGAGGTATATAGCTCCTCAAGTGCTGAGCCTCAGAAACCACAGAATGCACATCTACAGTGTTAGCATGCGTCCCTTGTCTCGACAAGCGCGGGTGGGTAGGATAGAGTGTGGCCATAGCGCGTCCGTCTCGGTCAGCCGAGGCAACGAAGGAGCGTATGTACCTTGGTATCATTTGGTCCGCAAATACATGGACCGTGTTCGATTAAATTCATGTGGAAACGGTCCTTACATTTCCGCACAGATTGGCACAAGCACTGGACCCCACGACCCCTCTCGTCCTGCTAGCTGATCTGTGCCCTGCATACATGCATAATAACACAGCGACAGCAGCACCAGTGCAGAGAGGCTGCGACTACCGTCGTCGTCAGCGTGCTGTCTGCTCCTGCTGCTGCTGTTCCTGTGTGTATGTATCGCACTGTAAGTTGTTGACGAGGTGGTGGCCATGGTACAACAGCAGCCGCACTTTGAACGCTTCATTTTGTGACGGTAACACACTGTGGTGTTTTGTGGTACGTGTGTGCGTATGTGTTCGTACCAGTCTGAACACAAGATTAACGATTGCAACCCACCCTTCCTCGGAATAAGAAAAGAACCCGTGCAACACAGCAGCGGTACGGCAGCATCAGCAGCAGTTGTACAACACCAGCGAACCTCACATAGACGTAAATGCGTGTCATAGGAACGCCCGGGTTCACCTTTTTCATCGTGCGACACACTCTGGATTTCATATCAGTGACACGGCAAAGGGGAACCATGAACACTGGTACGATTTCAAACTACGTACGTACGTGAACACATCGATTTTTACATTCCGGTTTTAAACCGTGTTGGTGTTCGTTCGAAGGATCTAACCGTTGGGCTTCTTCACCCACGAGTGGACTATGGGCTACGAGCTACTTCACTCGCGCGTGAAGCAGGCCAATTGCTAGGCCCTGCGAACGAACACGACCGGTTTCACCTTTTAATCGCGAGTAACCTATAAGCCCAAGTTTCGAATGTCGACCGAGAACCAAGTTCGATACGATAACGATACACAACAAATCAAATCGATACGAGTACGTGTTGGATTTCAGTATTCGATATATCGAAGCTCAGTGCTCGTTCAGTATGATTCAGCATACAAATCACGGGAATTGCACGGGAAGACTGGAATTTCATTTCAAGGGTATGTTCGGTAGGGTACGTACAGAAGTGTTTTTTTTTCAACTATTACCGGTACTTGACACTTCGGTAAGTTCGGTACGGCCTCGCTACTGGTACCCGACACTTCTGTAAGTTCGGTACTATTTCAATACCAGTACCCGAGACTTCGGTAAGTCAAGTGCGGTACTCGCACACAACTATAGCCCTGGTATCGGTATACTCTCGACCCCAATACCGGAGGTACCGGTATTTTTCGATACGGCCTCGATACCGGTACCCGACACTTGAGTAAGTTCGGCACATTTTCGATACTGGTACCGAATCATTCCGTAAGTTCGGTATATTTTCGATACCTGTGTACCCGACATTTCGGTAAGTTCGGTACTCGTGTTCAATACCGGTACCCTAGAGTACGGTAAGTTCAGTGTTTTTTCAATACCGGTACCCGATACTTCGATAAGTTCGGTACGCCTACCCGAATGTACCCCAGGTGCCGCTACACCCTCGATCACACCACCGTCGGTGTTCGGTGCGGCCTCGATATGAGGGAATCGGGTATGTACCTGGTATGCAATACGGACACACATTATGATTTAAAGTAAGGTATTGATGTGTGGCAGCAGCAGTCTTCTCTACAATGACGTACCTGGTCCTTGGCTCTGCAGTCAGTGGCAAAAGCCAGACGTCTGAAACACACCAAGCACGGATGTGAACACAACAAAACAGCCGCCAAGAGTACGGATCGAATTGATAGTTCATATAATCGCCAACTTGCCGAACCGCACCGAGGCGGTGCCACGGCAAGCTCTGCGCAAACTACGTGTAGTGGGAGAAGCTTCGTCGGTTCTCGTGATAAAGTACCCGCATCATGCACTGTTGGGTCTAGTACATTGTTTTGGGTAGCTTCTTAGGGTGCGTACCGAAGTATACAGGGGGTACGTACTGAAGTACACAGGGGGTGTTTTCTCTGGAAATACCTGTGCCTGACACTTCGGTAAGTTCGGTATGCTTCCAACACCGGTACCCGACACTTCGATAAGTTCGGCATTGATTCATTACCGGTACCCGCCACTTTCGTAAGTGCGGTATTTCTCTAATACCGGCACCAGACACTTCGGTACGTTCGATACGCTCCCTTAAATATACCCGGGTATCGGTATAGCCTCGACCACACCACCGGGGGTACCGGTATATTATCGGTAGTGTGCTTGATACCCTACCGAACACTTCGGTAAGTTCGGTACTTTTGCAATACTGGTACCCGACACTTGGGTAAGTTCGGTATTGTTTTTATACCGGTACCATACATTTCGGCAAGTCCGGTACGTGATCAATACCGGTACTTGACACTTTGCTACGTTCTGTAAGCACAATAAATGTACTGCCAGTACCGGTGTACCCTACTGAACATTCCCTCAAAATTAATTATATGTTTTAAGCTATACCTCTAAAATCGAATTTTCCGATATGATATCCAACACTTCGAAGTAGCCGAATTGATAGACCCATGGAAAGAACACGACCCGCCGAATGTGTCAGTCGTGCGTGAGATAGCCTAACTGGCAGCCCCTTCGAACAAGCTCGGCCGGTTTGATACCTCACTCGCGAGTGAAACAACCCAAGTGGCGGACCCTTGGAAGGGACAAAACCGGCTTCATACTTCACTCGCGAGTTATTGAGTTAGTGCTGGATATCGAACGAGAATTAACTTCACAGTACGGTAGCGACGAACGAAAACTTATTTGATACAAGTGCGACCTCGACGTTTGATACATACTGAAACTTTCAGTCCGTGTCACGTCAGCTTGAACAACTCGGGGACTCCAGCGGGGGAGGGGTGGGGTGATTGGTTTGTTACAATGCATCGAACGTTCGACATATCATATTTGGATGCAACAAAACGTTCGATGAGATATATGACACTATAAGTAGGCCAACTGCTGTAGTAACCCCTCCCATGAACTCGGCCGCCTCTATACGTCTCTCGCGTGTTTAGGTAGCCCAACCGATAGACCTTCGAACGTACATGGCTGGCTTGCGTCTTCAGTTGCGAGTGAATTAGCTGCAGTGGTATACAGTTAAAACGAACACGATCGCATTCAAACTTCATTCGCGAGTGATATCTTCTCATTTTTCCATCTCACTTAGTATTATCATCGTCCTCTTTTTCTCTCTCTTCTATCTAGTCGTAACTCAGATCCGGGGCCACAAAGCGGGCTCTTCTCCCTCTCCCCCCCCTGCGATTCGTGCCTTGCATTATAATCGCGATAACACTTCAGCCCTTTCTTTCCTCATCGACTCTCATCGAATTGTAGCTAATATGGGGAATCATAGTAACTAGGAAACACATATTGTTCGTAAACATAGGGAATTACAAGGCTTTCGTTTGGAGTGGCTGTAAGATGGGAGTTGATATTCTTGCAGGGATACAAATTGCTTGTAGTCGAGTTTGAGCCAGTCTGCCAAAACTTGCAGTTGTATGGGGGTACTAGCGTAGCCACAATGAGTTGCAATTTTACAGTATATTGAACGATAGCCTACAGCAAACCGTAAAAATGATGGGTGACGCAAGAGCATTACAGCAGTACTAAGGTGGTAGAGCCCCCCCTGTACGCAGTAACTTAGCAGTAGTTGCAGAGCAGCAACAAACAATGCAAAGCGGCAGCCTATTTCGTGTGCCCGAACTCTGAAAATGAAAAATTAACTCTAATTCCGGCCGAACCGGAAAGAACGTAAATGTGGAAGATTGAACGAAGGATTTGTTTATTACAGGCACTTTAGAAATCAGAGCGGAGGTTAGGGCCCGTTTTAACGAAGAAGAAAAAAATTAAATTTGGAAAAAAAAAACAAATCCACTTTTCATTGGTCAACACACGCACCAGCACCAAAGATTATGATCTTGGGGCATAGTATTTGGTGCTGGTGCGTGTGTTGACCAATGACAAGCGAATTTGATTTATTTTTTTCCAAATTGAATTTATTTTATACTCGTTAATTCGGGCCCTTAGGGCCCGTTTGACGAAGAAGAAAAAAATCAATTTGGAAAAAAAAAAAATCAAATCCACTTTTCATTGGTCAACACACGCACCAGCACCAAAGATTATGATCTTGGGGCATAGTATTTGGTGCTGGTGCGTGTGTTGACCAATGACAAGCGAATTTGATTTTTTTTTTCCAAATTTAATTTATTTTATACTCGTTAATTCGGGCCCTTACGGGGTCAGGGTCAGGAATTTTAGTGAAAATCCATTTTACACTCTGAAAGCTATACGAAATACAGTACAGGACACCTAATAAGAAAGAGGAATCTGGGTTCAGCCTGGATTTCCTATGTTTCTCACTTTATGAGCCTCTTTCTTATCGAGCTTCTTTCTTATTTAGCCGAGTAAAAATCGAAAATCTAGCTGGTTTCTTATATGTATAACTCGTATTATTACCGTCATTGATTGTACGCCCCTCGCTGATTGCACATGCGCACGTTCGGCGTTCGAACTCTTGGGCGTGTACTCTTACTGGGGGGCACTGACACCGAGGAAACGTGCTCGGCAACAGAGTTGGAATGTTTCTGTTTTCGTCCCTTTTCCTTGCGTGAATCATCAGTCCCGGTACGGTCGTCAGTAATCTCTTCCCCACCTTCACCTTCTTCCTCGCTTTCGGAAAGCCGCCCTCTAGGAGATCACTATCGCTGTCGACATCTCCACCGCGTACACCCGATTCCTTCCTCCTTTCCTTGTCGTCACTCCCATTCCACTCTTTATCGGCTCCTGCCCCTTCCTCACTCTCACTGCCGCCGCTGCTGCTGTTCTCGTTTAAGCCGCTTTCTTCGCTGTAACCACCCGACATGCTCCGGTCCAGCATTGTAGGGATGCGAGGGTCTATGGTCATACGACTATGGCCATGGATGCAAATGAAGTGCACCCCCCCCCTCTTCCTTCCTGTCTCCCTTCCACACTGCCATTCTCCCCCTCGTCGTTGTCCTCCTTGCCACGTCCAGTGCGACCACCCCCGTCGATGTCCCTGCTGATCACTCCCTGCGGAGGCACCAGTAGCTCACGTTGAAGCATTATCGAAAGCGAAGTAGCCTTACCTACATAGTAGCACCCACGGACTATATGCTGCGGCCTTGCCAACAGCCGTGTACTTTTCGAGTGGAACCCTCATACTAAGCGTAGTGCCGGTTTTCGCTCGATTAACACCCTATAGTCATAACCCGGACGCATCCGTGCCTGTGCCCGCCGTGTGATGAAACCCTTCACCCATCCCAAAACCCGGCGCAGCATGATGCGCCGTTTCACGAGTGATGCATCGAGGGCCGGAGGAGGAGAGCGGACAAAGACATAACCCGGTGGGCATTACAGGGGCAGTGTTGTTTCATCAACGTCGAGGTCGTCATTATCGTCAAACATAGCTACGTCGTCCGATCCACGAAGTCGCCCGGTGTTGTCACGCTCCGTTTCGTCCTCGCCATTCTTGTTGCTCGACCCTTTGGGATGGTCTTCATCTGTGGGAGCTCTTTGCCATCATCGGCGCCCATGAACGTGTACGGCCCGTCCAGGCCTTCGAGGTTGATGAGGTTATCGTCCGTTCCGTCTGCTGTCATCGCAAGCCCAGTATTTTCAAACAGGCGTCTACGTTATAGCTGGTCCGAATCAATGTTTTCGACGGCCTCGCCCACCCAGTGCGTCAGCAAAACACTACGGTCGGAGGCAGACAGCTTGTTGGCGTCCCACGTTTCCACATTGTCACCCTTCTCCAACCATGCCTCGAGAGCCTTCCCCACACCCAAGTTGACCAACCGCCCGTATCCTGCATCGACCGGCTGCACCTCACCCGTGCACCCTGATGGCAATAGTACAGCAGCACTGTGGCAGGATTTTCTCACCGACTGCTGTGCTAGCGCTGCTGTAAAGCAACGCAGTATGAGTTGTACAAGGGAGCAGGGCCAATTCACCGACTGTTTCTGCGAGCCCCCGATGAACTTGTTGACTATGTTTTGCGAGACAACAGCAGCACGTCCTTGGGCTCTGCCCACTTTCGACGGTGTGGGACTCGCGGAATGCTGCGGCTCTGGTACGTGTGGAGAAGTTGTCGAGCCACTCGCGTCCAATCGCAATAAGTGGTCGAATTGAACGAAGACGCTCCCCGAGCTCGCTGTTCTACTCCTCTTCGTTGAGGGAGCAGTCCCATCGTAGCCCCCACAGCGTGTCAAGGTCGGAAACATGTGTCTGCAGGAACACCGCCTTCGCGCGCGTCGCTCTTTAGCTCATCGAACTACTGCGTATTGAAGTCTCTCCTTGTGTCTTAATTCACCCAATGTGGAGAGCGATTTGGGTCTGGCCGTGAACGCCATTGACAAAATGAGGGCCGCAAGATATATGCCCTGAGTCTCCTACAATATTACAGGCTGCTCTTCCACTCTCTTTTCTCCCTATTTCCCGCAGGGATGTTGAAAAACATATTATTGGTACCCAGTACGAGTACACTTGTTTCGGGTGTACGAATCGAAAAAACAAGTTTTTGTTGGGTGGAAAAAAATGGGAAATATGAAACGGCAAAAAACGAAATGCGTTTAAAACGCACTAAAATCTACTATTAATAGTACACACTTTTGCAACGGGTCAAAATTGAAAACAAATGTTCGCTGAAAACCTGAAAGATGTTACACGCGACCACCAGGGGCAGGCATCAGGGTTTCCCGAAGGCGTTGGGCATTCGCCCCAGGGGGGTAATAGGCCTTTTCTTATTTTGCAGCGGGGGCCCAGCCTCGCGTCCTTTTTTTTTTTTGGGAAATGTCAGCCTGGCTTTCTTATTAGCCTGTTTCTTATTAGGTGTCCTGTACTGTAAGAGGAAAGCACGTCCACTCGCATTGTTTTTGTTGGATAATAAAATAAATATTAGTATGCTTGCCATCCGACAATGTGCAGTGTTGTTCCTAAAAAGGCTCAGGGAACAGAAAGTGAAGCACTCTCCAGATCAATTAGTGTTGGATAATTCTTGGATAAAGTACAAAGGAGAACATTATTAGAGATCGGGAACCGATCCAAGAATAATGTGTTGTTTGTTGTTCTAGAGAGAATTAGGCGTTTGGTTCATATTCGTGGCTAAAGAGAACAGCAACGAGGCACTGTTTGGTTGATCGTGTGAGTTGGAATACCAAGTGGGTACAGCACGGAACAGTGCTGGCACTGGTAGAACACGCGAACAGACAGGGCTGCTGCTTTTGTAGCTGGCCAGCGGTTGCTGGGCTAGATATTTCGTGATTTCTCATGGAATTGCAGTTCCAAGTTCGGAAAGGAATGCGTGAGGCGGGTCGAGTGGTGCAGGCAGCGTACGCGCAAACGTCAACATCACGCATCTCAAAGACCGGTATGTTCTCATGTAGTTTGGTAATCTCTGACGCCCAAGGGCCGAGGGCGTACGTACGTGTTTTAGGATGGCTTGAGCGACTTTCGAGGTGAGTTCGTTGTCATCCCTTTTCACTCTACGAGGGTTATGTACCTTGTGTTCAGCAGTACTGCATTTTTCACTTTACGAGGATTATGTACCTGGTGTACAGCAGTACTGCAGTAGTAGTAGTAGCGCTCGTGCGTACCAAGTGCAACTACTACTGCTTTACTCGTATACGTACATATGAGGTGCCGCCGGGTAAAGAGAGCTATGCGGGAAAAATGAATACATAGAGGATTCTATTCGGGGCAGTACCAGTGTTGTAGCAGCTATTGCGATTACACGCACAAGTCTGGGGGGTGAGCTGCTGTTGATGCTAAAAACGTCCCGCTTCATACGTACCGATGAAAAATAAAAAGGGGAACTTTTATTTCGTTGGATTGTCAAATAAACATAAAAAGCTATACTCTCGGGCGAGTACGTACAACTATCGAACATCGTACGTGTACAGCTTGCAAGTCGAAGAACCTATCGGCTATGTCGTTGTTTTTGACCAACGAACATTTATTGGGGTCTGCCAGGGAATGTCTGCTGGTTCATGGATGAGTCGACAATGTGTGCCTGTTTTTTCATCAGAGCCGAAGAGACAACGATGGTACTGTGCCGTCATAGGGCGGTGTACATATTGTTTGATACAGTACTGTATATATGTGAGTACCCTGGAACACGTCGTACTTCGTATACATACGGGTACGAGTTGTTTATTTTCTTGGAGCAATGACTATTATTTAGAGAGGATTTCCCCTGAGTTTCCTGCCAAATAATACTGGAAAACACGTACCTCATGCGCCGACGGAAAGTGCCAAAAAACAGCAACCTATTCACGGGGCAAGTAACTACTACTGTACGCTACTACAGCAATAATATCTGATGGTCGGTGATTATTACCGCAACATCGCAGCAATAAACGCATACTCGTATGATCTTCCGCCTGAGCTACCGTCGCAGAAGTCGATTGAGTACTGCTGCTTGCTGTGCTGCAGTGCAGCAGCAGCAGCAGCAGTACGCCATGAGCTCTGCCTGATAGTCTGCAGGATGGTGTCTCTCTACGCCCACAAAATGCCGGTTGTGCAGCTATACATCATGAGCTCTTCTATCTGATGGTCTGTATGCTGCTGTCTTTCCCTGGTGGTGCAGTACAAATGCCGGCCATCGGGCGACTACAGCAGTACACCATGGTGGTTGGGCACCAAAGCGCCAGCTGCTTCAGCCCCCGCGCCCTGCTGCACTTAGCTTCCGCGCCCGCAGCCACATTACTTAGGCATGCGCTATCGCAGCAGCAGTTGATCTTGTGCTGCTGATGCACATCATTAGCTCTGTATGATGACCGGTTTTACGATATCTCCGGCGAAGCAGTTGGTGGCGAAGCGCTGCTACTGCTGTTTAAATGCCGGCCACAGGCCATGCTCTGCCGTGCGTTGTCGTCGTTGCCGACAAACTAAATTACGGACTATAGACTAGTCGTGCTGCTGCCAGCAAAGAGTCGAAAGTTGGGCCGTTCGTCACGAAAAAAAGAGGTGTAATACGGTCCACTCGTAACTAACGACCGACCCGAGTCGACGTAACTCTCATGGTATCTATATTGGCTTAACAATTTTCCGTAGGTCCTATTAACTATGATCCCCCGCAATAGTGTTTGATATCGAGCACTAATCGAGTTCGATAGTAGAACGGTACTGTCAACAAAACAACCAATCGGTACAAGCTCGATTTCGACATTCGATATATCGAAGGCTTCGTTCGGCATGATGACAGCATTAATAACACCGGGATTTCAGGGGATAGGGGACAGAATTCGTTCGATATGAAACATGTAAAATTCGATAATTGATTTGTCGATTATTTCAAAACAATGTAAAACAGAATAACCCGACAAGCACACCATTCGAAAGAACACGCGGCAGGATCCGTACGTCATTTGCGTGCGACGTAGACCGACTGGTAGACCTGTCGAACGAACACAGCCGGTTTCATACACCACTCGAGAGTGAAGTACCTAGTGTCGCGTATCGAACGAAAACCAAGTTCGATACAATAGCGACAGCCAAAACCTGTTTCATACGGATTCGAAATTTCAATAAGCATCGCTTGCGTTCAGTAGGCTGACAGCATCAGCAACACGGGGGCAACCTTTGGTCGATACATCTTTCAGCTTTTAGATGTAGCCCAACAGGTAAAGTATTCGAACGACCAGGACCGCCTTGTACTTCGCCGGCGTGTGTAGCAGCCCAGCCGGTAGACCTTTCGAACGAACACGACCGGTTTCCTACTTCACTCGGGAGCGAAAGTAGCCCCACTGGTAGACCTCTCGAACGAACATGGACGCCTTTGAGGCTGGAAGAGAAAGTAAGTTATCGTGGTACGCAGTATGGGTTAACACTCGTTTGAATGCATACTATTACAAATAATCCTCGAAACCGGTTGTCTTCGTTAAAACCGTCTTCCTGTCAGGCTACCGGCACCTGTGAGTCCGACAGGCATATCCTTCCAAGCAACAAAACAGCAGGACGATGCACGGTGCGTGTACCCCTAACAGTTGGGTGCACTTCCGTGCGCTTAACCGCCCCCCAACGCACTGTCGGGGCTGTTCTTCATGAAGATCGCACCTCACGGGTAGACTCTAACGACATTACAACACCGTACAACCGGGACCATATGTTATACCATTTTTGAAATACGCGCCGAACCGTACCGTAAGACACACAACATGACAGGACCCCACCGTAGTGTTCATGACATGTAAAAACCGCACCGAATTCCACCGTCGGTTTCACACCAAATATGAAACTCGTACCGAACCGCACGTTAGGAATGCAATCGAAACTGAACCGCACCGTGTGCATCGTCGCGATTACCAGTTATTTCGGCGTTTTGAAAGCTGCGGGTAACTTGGAACCCTCCCATCGGCCGTGGATGTGTACGGTAATGGTGTCGTACGGTTAACTGTGTTTTCTGCCCGGTTTCGTTTCATATGCATTCCCCGTTAATAATGTCGAAGCTTAGCTCATTTCATATGGGTTTGGTTTGGCATATACGTCTGATAGGCTATTGATAGTGTTTTATACATATTAATGTGATACACCCTGGTATAATGGTATTGCACTATACCAGGAGAGGGTGGTGATCGTGAGGGACACGCTGGGGGAGCTGCGGCGGTTGAGTGAGCGGGAGCGCAGGCGGCCCTTGGCGCAGCAACAGGAGGTTGTGCAGGTGGGTGGGCTGGGTGGGTTGGGCGCGGCTGAGTAGGTAGTTGGGGTACGTGTTGCGTGAGGGTTTTGGTGGGGGGGTGAGGGGGTTCGGGTGAATGCAGGTATAGTTGCCCGTGTGTCAGATGTGTTTCTGTGTCTCTGCCTTTTGTGTCTGTGTGCTTGTGCGCTTTATGCTTGTCAGTCTGGGTACCTGTTTGTGGGTTTTTGGGTTTTGTTGAGTAGTGGGTTTTTTCTTGTTCATTTTTTGCCTTGTCAGCATTTCGTTTTGTCTATTATTGTGTTCGAGTTAAATACGAGGTTATTATTGCGAAGGATTTCTGTTCAGGCTACTTGTAATGAAATATAAAGGTAGGTTGTTCGTGGTATGGGGGGGGTACAATTAATTAATTTAGCGAAAGAGGGAAAAGAATATCACTACTCGTATATAGATGTGTGTAGGGGGGGGTATATTTAATTAATTTAGCGAAAGAGGGAGAAGAATATGCACGACCAATGCTTGTTAACAAAATCTGTGACAATAGGAGAAAAGGGAAAATGAGCATGCGATACCGCTCCAATCATCCTGCCGGAGTGTGGTTTGTAGTGTAACACACGATTTTCGCGGGTGTTGCAAATATGTCCTGGAACAGCAGTAGTTTGAGTCATATCACCACATAGACTGTCTGAGAACATGCAGAACAAAGGACCGTGCCGGTAATGGTGTCGTACGGTTAACTATGTTTTCTGCACGGTTTCGTTTCATATACATTCCCCGTTATGAAACTCGTACCGAACCGCACGTTAGGAATGCAATCGAAACTGAACCGCACCGTGTGCATCGTCGCGATTACCAGTTATTTCGGCGTTTTGAAAGCTGCGGTTAACTTCGAACCCTTCCATCGGCCGTGGAAATGTACGGTAATGGTGTCATACGGTTAACTATGTTTTCTGCCCGGTTTCGTTTCATATACATTCCCCGTTAATAATGTCAATGCTTAGCTCATTTCATATGGGTTTGGTTTGGCATATACGTCTGATAGGCTATTGATAGTGTTTTATACATATTAATGTGATACACCCTGGTATAATGGTATTGCACTATATGCACGACCAATGCTTGTTAACAAAATCTGTGACAATAGGAGAAAAGGGAAAATGAGCATGCGATACCGCTCCAATCATCCTGCCGGAGTGTGGTTTGTAGTGTAAAACACGATTTTCGCGGGTGTTGCCAATATGTCCTGGAACAGCAGTAGTTTGAGTCATATCACCACATAGACTGTCTGAGAACATGCAGAACAAAGGACCGTGCCGGTAATGGTGTCGTACGGTTAACTATGTTTTCTGCACGGTTTCGTTTCATATACATTCCCCGTTATGAAACTCGTGCCGAACCGCACGTTAGGAATGCAATCGAAACTGAACCGCACCGTGTGCATCGTCGCGATTACCAGTTATTTCGGCGTTTTGAACGCTGCGGTTAACTTGGAACCCTTCCATCGGCCGTGGAAATGTACGGTAATGGTGTCATACGGTTAACTATGTTTTCTGCCCGGTTTCGTTTCATATACATTCCCCGTTAATAATGTCAATGCTTAGCTCATTTCATATGGGTTTGGTTTGGCATATACGTCTGATAGGCTATTGATAGTGTTTTATACATATCAATGTGATACACCCTGGTATAATGGTATCGCACTATATGCACGACCAATGCTTGTTAACAAAATCTGTGACAATAGGAGAAGAGGGAAAATGAGCATGCGATACCGCTCCAATCATCCTGCCGGAGTGTGGTTTGTAGTGTAACACACGATTTTCGCGGGTGTTGCAAATGTGTCCTGGAACAGCAGTAGTTTGAGTCACATCACCGCATAGACTGTCTGAGAACATGCAGAACAAAGGACCGTGCGAACAGGTACACTGCAATACCTTGTGGCAAAAGCTACGATAAAGGTGCACCATTTTGGTTCTGAGAGTGGTCACTCGAGGATCTCTATACCCCCGCCCACAAACGGAGTTTGGAGGGAAATCTAAGCTCTACCTGATTAATGACCCCATAGCGTAACGACACAACGAAAACTGTGGGCAACGAAACAGTTCAATTCGGACGGTTCTGGGTTAAGAAGCCCCGTCACTCCGAAACGTTTCGGAAGAAAAACCGGTACCTCTATCGTAGCACAAGTCTTGATGCAAATGCATCCTACATCTGCAGCAATCAGAGTCTCACATCGGTCTGAAAACATTCAGCACAATGGACCGTGCGAACAGGTACACTGCAATGCCTTAAGGCGCATGCTGCGACAGAGGTAGCGGTTTTTGCTCAAATATTGTCTGAATGGTCGGGTTCCTTATCCCAAAATCGCACGACTTGCTTCCTTGTTAGTGTCATCGTTTCCATAGCATACCTAGCTCATGGAATAGTGGATCGGGTGACACTTTAATTTTCCTCCGAAATCAGTTTTTCGGGTGAGGTATGGAGACCAACCTTAGAAGGCAAAAACATGATGTATCTCTATCGTAGCATTTGTCTTGATGGTATTTTGTCATCCATTCAAACCAAGCGGTACATTATGGTATCACGGGGCGCATAGTGCACCTTAATATGGCATTGTCAGGTCACGTATATCTTTGTAACTAATGCTGTCTTGCATTTACATATTTGCTGAGGTTGTTTTCTATGGGCGTTAGAGCTGTTCCTGCTGAATTGACGCAGAAAGTTAAAACAATCAGTACCTGGTAGGAACACCGTACGAACCTGCATGCTTGAAGAGCTATCCACACGGTGCATCGTAGAGAAACACCGGTTTCGGTAGTGCCTCGAGAAAAAGCGCGAGATTCGTACGACACTGCGGTTTCGTACGGTTTGTTTATACGGTGCACACTCGAGATAAAGCGGAGGCATTTTACGATAGAGGTAGCACTTTTCGATAGTTTATTTTGAGGATGACACCATCACCCAAAATCGTCGGAATGCTGCCATTCTTGCTCGGCAATATTATACATCGTATACCGAAAGAGCATTGGACGGTTTGTTCCGTTCCTTTTCCTAATTTTGCAGAATCCGTTTATGGCCGAGTATTGAGCTCTTTAAGTCAGGAGGTCCAGACAAATTAAGGTGCCCCTCTATCGTAGGATGCCTCAGCGGTGTGTTGTGTGGTTTTACTTCCGGGGATTTGGACCCCACGGGAGCAAAAAGCGTTTAACGGGAAACCGTTGCCCAACCGATCGTACGATACATCACAGCACCGAACCGCGCCGTCGGATTTTTTATTTCTTAAACCCGCATCGAATTGCACCATGGTATTTTTGACGTATTCAAGCAGCACCCAACGACAATGTAGGATATATCACAGTATCGAACTGCACACTAGGAATGCTGAATTTTGAAAACGACACCAAACCCAACCGAGTGATTTCCTTTTTTCTGTAAACCGAATGCACCGAATTATCTTGAAACATCATCCAACCGAACCCCACACGACAAACAAACCATTTACGGCCTGCACCCAAACACCAACCAGATATCGATCGCCGCAGTATAACCAAGTCAATTTTGAGCAATACATGAAAACCAAACAATTTACGGCCCGCCTATACACACACATGGTATATTTCGACCCCTCGCACAAAAAGCACACCACTTTCGATTCCCACAATACAACCAGCCAATTTCGATCCCACACACAACAAATTAATTCCGATCCCATCACTGAAATCGAGTTAAATACGACCCCGAATATAACATCAAGTCGATATCGATGACCCTATGCAAACAGTCTCGAGTTTAGTTCGACCCAGGCATTAGATGAAACCCATGTTAATTAGGACCCAGCCACAAAAACCAAGCCTAGCCAATCCATACACTGAAAGCAAGTCAATTTCGATTGAGCACACTGGAACAAAGTGAACTTCTGCCACCCTTATCATAACCAAGTCAAGTTATTCCCTATACTGAAATCAAGTCAAGTCCGATTCTCGACACTGAACTGCAGTCAATTTTGACCACCCACAGAAACACCAAGTGCATTCCGACGATTGCACCCAAATACAGCCAGTTTGAGCAAGCTTAAAACAACAAGCTAAAGGACCACCCACACGAGCTAATCAAGCAAATCGACCGCTGACTTTTTTTGCTTGGACGCTAAAATCAAGCAAGGATTGATTCCACGATGAAACCATGACGATTTTGATCCATACCCTAAAACCAAGTAATTCTGGATCCGCACGCAACAGCATAATTTTCAACCGCTACAGCAAACAATTATATTTTGAGCTCAACTCTAAATCCAAGTCAATTTTGATTTCCTGCACAAAAATAAGTTAAATTCACACTAACACTGACGTTAAGCCAACACCGATACCAACTCTAAAACTAAGTCGATTTCGATCCCTTAAACAAAAATGAGCCAAGTCACAACAACACCAATTTGTTTGGAATTCGGACACCCGCTCTAAACCCAAGGGAATTTCGGTGCCCCTCAAAACAAAATCCAAGTTAGTTTCGATTCAAATACTGAAACCAAATACGATTCGACCCCCCCCACACATTAAGACGAGTGAGTAATTTATGGTCCATGCATTGAAATCAAGTCCATTCTGATCCGCCATAGTGAAACCAAGTCGATTTCTACCACCCGCGCAACAAACAATTAAATCTCGATGCCAACGATAAAACCAAGAATTTTCTGCTCGTGGGACCTTGCGTGTTTTACATACGAACACATATTCCGTTGATATGTGCAGCAAACAAAAATTAAGTTTCACCTGTGGTAACATGTAAATACGAGTACCATCTCGAATGAAGAGACCGACAAACTAGAAGAGGGAGGAGGGAAGATCAGGGGGGGGTGATGGGGTTGGCACATATATGCCGAGTAGGGGATTATAGGAGTTGGAGGGAAGCAGCATAGAAAAGGAAATGAAACTTTCTGCCTAGAGTCGGGATGGAAAATAGTGTGGGGGTTTAGTGCTTTGGGGTTTTGTAGGCAGGTCGCTGAGAAGCATCTTTAGGTGTTTTTTCTTATTATTTGTTTTTCATCCCATTTAATATCTTCACCCTTCCTTTCTCTCTCCTTCCTAGTCGTAACTCAGATCCGGGGTCACAAAGTAGGCTCTTCTCCCTCCTCCCCCACTGCCGTTCTTGCCTTGCATTTTTATCGCGATAATATTTCAACACTTTTCTTCCCTCGTCGACTTGCGTCGGAGTGGGGTGTATCGATATTTTCATGAAGAGGGGGGACATGATTTTCGATGATTTCAGCACTTGGTAATATTTCATTTTAAGGCACACATACATGTCATATTTTTAGATTTGATAGGTGAAACTTCGGCGAGAAGTCAGTGAAGGCATTAATAAGGGACTGCATTATTGGGGTAAGTTTGTCAAGTCTTAAGGGATGATCGATAGGTATAATATATATATATATGTGAATGTACGATTGAAAAAGGAGCTGCACAGTGTCATATGGCAAATGAACCACCACATATTATTGCCGTGTCTATACCGCAATATATGCCCGAAATATTAGCTCAAGTACAATACTTTCTAGGGTTTGGCACAGCCACAGGGTGTACAGGCAGTAGTAATCGGCAGGCCAAAGTAATATACTGATTGAATCTGCCAGTATGTTCGCCAGTAGTATTTAGCTTACGTATAATACACCCAAGAAACAAGCCATATTGTAGTACCCGAACCCACCAAATACGTTTTTGAAGGAAAGAAGACAGGGGAGAGAAAAGAGAGGAGGATTCAGAGATCCAAGGAGCCCGCGGGCAAGATGAATGAAGCCCCCCCAGCTATTTTGTTTTTGTTTTCTTTATCGGTGTGCTTTGTTGTGTTTGATCGCTGGTGAGGGCCTACCTACCGCTCGGCCAGCACGCTGTGCAATCCATTACACTTGTGAAGTTTGGCGACATCATAAACGCTACTCGCGGTGTCATCCAGTGCCCCAGCCATATTATTTTATGAAATGGTGTACGAGTATTCACGAGCACGTATAAGATTGATGGCCGGACTTCGCATACGGTCTACTCCCCCTGTGTGTACGAAGTATTCCTTGTTGTCATATATACCTGGTAGTGCGTACGTCGTAACAGTGTATCAGTGTACTACTAATTATTCAGAGTGCTCACGTACTCGGTGCAGATATATTTATGTGACGGTATTTAAGAGTTCCGCAGAGGAAATATGCGTGTTTCTCTGTGGAGCCCTCAACGGTTGGGGTGATGTCTATCACCCACTTCTTCTGCTTCTTGTTGTTCCTTCATGTTTCTTTATGCTTTGTTCCTTCTACGACGGTTATAAATATACACCAGGAGAGGCTTCTACGTTATGTGTGCTTATCTATGGACCGACCCCGGTCAAGAGCATTCCACCAGTGGTTACTTGAACGCTATTAATAGTCATGTATGGGGCAGAATCGAATTGCTCATTGAATAGTAGTATACGACCGCGTACAAACTACTGGGTAGGCCACGGTACTCGTCTATCGCTAACTATATTTGTAGAATACGTGAACTGACTATTAATAGCAGGTCCTATACCTTCAATTTATGACATGTTTCAGAGTTCGTTCGGACAAACTCCTAAGTCTAAAGTGCAGCTAATCCGCCATTGGCGCAGAGAGTCCCAAAAATCCCAAATATTACTGTATCCGTGAAAATGCGAAAGTGGTACTACTGCTGCATGTATTGACCGCTCAGCCGTTCATCCACCCAGATCAATGGCGTTGTCGTGATGTTCAAAATTTACCACCGCGTACAAACTACTGGGGTATGCCACGGTGCTCGCCTATCGCCGACTCGATGTGAATACTACATAAAATGGCCTAAAATATCCTATACCTGACTTGTATCCCATGTTTCGTGATTCGTCCATAGAACTCATAACCCTAACGTATGTCCCGATCCACCATTGGCGATTAAAGTCTCATCGAAATCCGTAATATTCCTACGTCCGTGAAAATGCGATGTTGTTACTACTGCTGTATGTGGTGACCGCTCAGCTGTTCATCCACCCTGATCAGTGGCGTTGTCGTGATGTCCAACTAACTCCGTAGAACAACGTGCGGGTGTGATACCTACATATATATGATATTGACGCGAGTTACTCTTAGATATATATTATCGTCCATCGACCTCATGCTCGAAGTGCGTTTTCCCCAGAGTTTTCGCACCGCTGTGCAAGAACTCCAATGCATGTCGGGAAATCGACATCAGCTTGAAGGCAACCCTGTTCGATGAATCCGATATGTGGGGTACCTCGCATTCTTGGGCAATATGAGCACCACACGCGCGCATACAATATTTACCGGGAACGAATGAACTTATATGTATGCATCTGCTGCAATATTTCTGGTTGTAAACAACACCAGTCCTTGTGCTGTTATACAACCGTAGACGTATACCAGGTAGGTATGTATTAAACAGTATCATGTACATGGCCTAGACTGCTGTACATATACAACAACGTATAATGGTCAAAACGGAGAGGCACATGCATTCGTCGCGGGAAATCGAAAGGAGGGTTCAAAGATTATCACATGTTGCGTCAAAGGAAGACCACGGGAAGGTAACCCCACAGTGCCGCTAACAACAACGCGTGCCAAGAGAACAAGCGGGCATGGCGTCCGCCTGTAGGGGGTTGGATCGATCGCGTAAGATCGCCGGAGTGACTCGCGCTCGCCGAGTAAACAGGTGGGGCACCGACAATTACCCCCCCCCCCGGCATTGTAGGGATGCCAGGGTGTATGGTCATACCACTACGGCCATGTATGAACATTAAGTACACCCTAGAGACTTCCAGGTGACATTACGAGATAATCAGTCATATTTTATCCCCGCGTGATCAGAAAGAAAAAGCGGGCGAGGCAACCGATCAACCTGCGGACGTTTGAATGATCCATCCACTATGGACCTGGGTTAAAGCCAATCGTTGGGCTGCTGGCTAATATCTCTTCCGATCTCTCGCTACTGGTGTCGTTGTCTCGACTATAAATACAGTTGTTGCTAGAGTATTCAAATATTACAGTCGACCTATTCTATTGGCTTATTGCGTTTACGTATTTGCTTCGTTTCTGTGTGCTCGGCGTGTCATTCCCTTGAAACCCATGGTGGGATGCTGCATGTTGTACCTGGCCGCCACCCACTATCCCTTCAGAGCACCCTAGGTTCTGGATTACGGCACGGTTGTTGAAGGCATGAAGGCGAAAACTCCAAGAGCGAGCGGTTGGTTTCGTGTTACCCTGCTTATGCTCCCGGTATTTACCAGCGCGAGATATATCAAACTTCTCCCGCAGCCGCGTCGCCGCCACGTACGAAGCGTTCTCCCAAACAAAACCCCAAAGTGGTGAATGTGTAATCATCCGTATAAAAGACAAACTACACGCCAATCTACGACCCTTGTTTGCTCCATTTGAAGCCGATCGCATCGCTGAGGACAGCAGGCTTAACGCTGATCCCATTGCTATATCAAGTCGCACTTGTAAAAACAGCCCCCCGGGCTGCGGCGCTCAGCAACGTTGGGACAACATCGTCACGGTTAAAAACAATATAAACTGGTAAACAAGTAGCATTAACGTAGAGGCAAGATGATACCCATCAAAACAACGACAGGTTGAGCGTGAATTGTCTTATCTCTTCCAGACAGTGTTTCTGGTCCGTTTCTATTTCCGCACAATATCAATCTCGAGCAAAAGTGGTTTCTCTCAACTATCGGGATATTCCGTTCCCACGTGATAGCCTCCACCACAACCACGCCGGGGACTGGCTACATAGCGATGCGTGTTGTTTGCCAAACGTCGCTTGATCAAAACCCTGTGAACAATCCTTGGCGACGCGTGCGTAACTGCCTCCACAAACAAGGCTGACTGTCTACACTATTTCAAAATGTTACGTTCGATTTCATTTCCTATAGTCCGGTTACAACGAAATGAGTCTAGCTTTCAAGCTCATCTCCCATGATGTCATAGATCGCTTGAAAACAACAGTACACGTGTATCACAAAGCTGACCTTCATACATGTGAAGCTCAACACTGCTAAGTATGCCCGCATGAAGAACGGAAGTATGTACGCATTTTAGGTAGGTTGCGTCTGGGTGCATATTGATTATATTGTTGTAAATATAGAATGTAATATTGGCATCAGAGGACGGGTCAGTAAACGCACTGTCTTTCTTTATGGATTACAAGTATCTGCCTGCGTTCGGTCACGGCAAAGAGCGTCAGAAATTACCTCAACCAACTGGTGTCAGCTCGGATACAAATCGTGTACTGATTTGAAAATTCCTTGTTTCGCTCAGTTTTATTTACAGCGTTATTGCTTTCTCGCGGGGCAAACTCACTGTGCTCTACGTTGAAATTTCGGGATTGTTGTCAGAATTTTTGTTTTTCCCGGCTTGTCACGGCGTGTTCATGAACCGGGTACCCCCCAATGCTTAATCTGGTTTCAGTCGTTCCCAGATATTTTCCGGGGTATGGAAGGGAGGTAGGTTTTTTTATTCAAACCACATTTGTGACTGTCGTGGCTCCTTGGCCGAGAAACTACCGACTATCGGTGCAACACCGTTTGGGTTTTGATTTTTCTTTGTTGTATAACTACTGCAGCAGGTCATCGGATTGCGATGGGATGCTTCTTTTAAAACATTTTCTGAGATCTTTAGGTTAGGCGCCTCTAACGACGTAGACGCAAACTGATCGTAGCACGTGTCATGTGCTGCTGTTTCACACATCTGGCATACACAAACATATCACGCATACATATGTATGTACCGTACCTTTTTCACCCTCCTGGATTATATTTTCATGCCCCGCTGGTGACGTTTCACGCCTAAACCTTCACACGTTTATACGAACAAAATGTGACTCTAACGTTTTTGTTTAGAATGTTGTGTGACATGGCATCCCCGTTTCCCCGTGTTGGAATGGAGGCGTGACTATGAATAAAAACCCTTTTTTTGCCACAGACGAATTACCCCATCGTTCACAAAACAACTGAGCGGTGCTAGAACGAGCAAACCGACGCAACTGTGAGTGATATGGTGCGTTCGGAGCAAACCTGCGCAGCAATTGTCGGTTCCATCCCGCATTTCAAACAAATCGCAAGCAGCTAGCGATTATATAGCCTAGTATTCGTAACAGAACACGGCACGTCGTCGATAGAATCCCCCGTTGTACGGTAGTCTCTCCGGTGGCCGCTCGCTTGTGGCAGAGTCTGGTTTTGCCCGTATGCCTGATGTATTACACCTGGTACCTGGTTCGTTCCCCTTGTGATTACTTTCTGTATATTTCGTTCGCCAATGATACTGAACGACCTGCATAACTCCGTGTCCTCCTGCCGATGTGGTAAGACTCTATTGATCGCCCTTGCTCATCAGATGCCTGGTACGTTATTCGAGCACGATAATGTTTACGTTTTTTCTGGGTTGTGTGTTTCTCCATATATTTGGCCCACTCTTTAGCTTGCTGCCTTTCACCAGCATTCCTATCGTGTATGCATCTTGCTGAGTCGCTGTCTGCTTTCCGTAGATTGCAGGGGAATAACTGGATTTCGCCTTGCAAGCTATATTTAGGTGTTGTCTTGAGTTGTGAAGCGCCGTAACTTCGACGCATGAGTCCGAAACAGTCGGGATGAATGTTGTACCCTTCTTCATTTTGTAGATATGAATGCGCGCATGCGGCCCTAAAATGTATGGTTGTGTCGTGTTGTCCCCGTTTTCCCTAGAATGGCGTGGATTTTAAAGGGCCCATTGTGTCAAATAAAAAATAGTACTTGTGCTACAGCATCGTCCTCCTGTCGGGGGACTACCGAGAGTAGGCTCACCTTGTTGCCGGTTAGAGTTCGATGGAAAGATACGGTTGCCTATCGAAGGGCCACCCGAGCTCCCGTTTAAGAGCTTCAGAGGCCTAGGTTGCCCGATGTTATGACGAGTAACGCATTGATAAACCGTACACCGAGCGCATAGCGGGCGATATGTAGCACGGATGGGTGGACACTAACTAATGTACATGAGGATGGACAATAGACACGGGGTATGACTTCGATCTTTCACTTGGTGGTGTTTTTGAACTAAACACCACGGAATACCTACTTTAGCAGAACCCCACTTTCGGCCTGCATTCAGCTTTCCACAGGCATGATGGCGTTTCGATGCAGGGAACCCATCCTCAACCTCCATCGTTCAAGCGGGGGGCTTCGCACAGCTCGACCCCTGTTTTAACGATGGACCCTCTGCGTAGCATTGTCCACGACTCTTGCTTACGCATCACAGTATTAACCTCCCCACGCTGCGACACATGAGTTTAAAAAGCATAAGTGTTCGTCCTTTCACAGCAGCAAAACTATTTATGGTTTAATGCCACCATATCATTACCCCTTACCGAACACGGCATTGCTCCAGTTTTAATGCTCCGACCTGTTCTTGACCAACGGTTAGCTACTGTAGTTCGTTATACTGTAGTATCGATTCATAAAAGGTGTTGGACTTCTTGGACCTGCAAGGGAGGTCAGGCATTGCTGTGTTCGCACCCCGAAATGAACTGCAGCAGAAAGAGGTTTGATCGTTTCGCAGCTCCTATTTGGTATCTACACTCTGCTGCGGCCGCGAGCTCAGGCATTGCTGTGTTTGAATCCCGAAATGAAGTGCTCAGCAGCAAGAAGTTTGATAGTTTCGGAGTTCCTATTTGGTATCTACACTCTGCTATGGCCGCGTAGGACGCTACGGATGGCCGAAGTAGAGGTCGAGGTAAGTTGGCCCACTGGTGCTCGGCGTCTTCGTTTAAAATATGACTTTAATCAGCGTCAGCAGCCGAGGAAACTCTCATGTTTGATATTCGTCTTTGGGTATCAGAAGTAGAGGCAGTGGTGTTTCAAAAAGAAGGACGTTTCGTGATGAATAAGCGTCGGATCGATCCGGCTCCTGAGTCCAAAATATTTCCTGTAATGTACGCTCTCTTAAACTTCTCATATGGAGTACGAGTAGCTCTAGTCATTAATACAGGAAGTACATGTCATTTTCGGTAGGGAGAAATGAAATGTCGAAATGCTACAAGAATTAGTATTGAAACTAAAATATGTCAAACGGGTTTGTTTTATTTAAAATACTCCAGTTAGCTTATACTTCGTATGTTTTTCCCAGAAGGAGCCCTTTAGGTATTTACTCGTATACTACATACGTTGAATATTATTCTTGCGCTGTCCGACAATTTGTCACATGAGCTGCGTAGTAATGCATTATTTTGTATGTTTTTCTTTGTATCCCATTTATATCTTCTCCCTTCCTGCCTCCCTCGTTACGAGTCGTAACGCAGATCCCGGGTCACAAAGTAGGCGATTCTCCCTCCTCACCACTACCGTACAGTTCGTGTCTATATAATGTATCGCGAGAAGACGTCTGTTCTTTTTTCTACTTATCGACTCGCATCGAACTGCTGTCCAACTTAAAAATGCCAAACGTATTTCGGGAAACGCAGGTTATGAATTCGATGAAATTGTCACTCACTCACTTCTCTGTTTCATAGTTCCAGTTGTTCTGCAGCATCGACGTATCCCCATGTTCCATGAGCTGTACGACTGAAACAACTGATTCCTGAAACGTTAGGTGTGTTTGAAGTAGTAGGTCTGCGAGGTCTCCTTGATTTCTGTGTTTAACTTACACGCTCGTATCGGAAACACGTCCATCTCGCCACGGGCGTTTGTGTGCGTGCATTGCATAACTTTCCACCCATATGAGACGGAGGAAAAGGCGACAACTTAACTGTGATTCTGAGCAGTTATTAGTTTCGGATTTTGGGAAATATGGTATGTCAAACATCTGAAATTCAACGGATTTGAGAAAATTGTCCCAATTCCTCGGTGTTTTCCTTCGTTCGTTGAAAACCTACCTGTGGCGCCGATATATAGAGCCTCAAATGTCGACATGAAAATATCGACTATTTGTATATTGTGCAAGATATACTTTCAGGCTCGTTTTCCGGTCATCTTGCTCGCCTCGTTGCAGTCAGTCCAGTACCATTTATTTGTTTGCACGGGTATGTTCTGTAGAGTACATACCGAAGTTTGCAGGGGGGCATTTTCGCGGTGATTACCGGTACCCGACATTTCGGCGAGTTCGGTACGGCCTCAATACCGGTACCCGACACTTCCCAATTTTTTTTTCAATATCGATACCCGACATTTCGGCAAGTTCGGTATGTTTTCGACACCGGTACTCGACCCTTCGGTAAGTTCGTTTTCTTTTCAAAACTGGTTCCCGACACTTCGGTGAGTTCGGTTTATTTTCAATAGCAACTTCGGTAAGTTCGGTACGCCTAACTGATAATACCCTGGATACCTGTATACCCTCGACCACAATACGGGCGGTTTCCAGTGCGGCCTCTATAAGGGAGAATCAGGTTTTACCTGGTATACAATGCGGACACACAGTAAGACATCATAAAAGGCATGTACTTGTGGTACGTAGCAGCAGCAGTTTCTCCTCTACATTTGCGTATCTGGTCCTTGGCTCTGTAGTGACACTACGGCACTCATCTCACATCCACCATGCACGGCTGTAGACACAAAAAAACATCCGCCGAGAGTACGGAGCGAAAAAGTTGTTGATCTTGTCACCGAGACGCGCTGTTGGGGTTGGAGGCGCCGGCGAGGCGGTGCTACGGCACGTTCTGCGCAAACTTCGTGCAGTGGGAGAAGCTTCGAATGCTCACATGACCAAATACTCGTATATTGTGTCCTTCTGTATATACGGACTTGACCGCGACATCTCGAATCCATAGCTTATATAATTGTATTCTAGCACTGATGTACCAACAGTGGCAGCAGCAACGCGAGGTCGCCGACGATATAAGATAAATGCCGAGGTTCGAAGTTGGGAGGTTGCGATAAAGAACGGGCTTCAAGCGTAGCACTCCATGACAGTGGCACGCGTGGAGTGTATTTAATATACAGTCGAGCCCGCAGCAGCACCACACCCAAGTTGGGGCTGCTGCTCCTGCCTCTCTGCTGCTGTGTTCTGCTGTTGTTATTGCTGGCGCTGGAGCTGCTGCTAACCGTACCGCCTCTTCTTAAGTGGTTGTGATGGCGGTGGCGGCATTACCGTTTACTTCGCTGTTGCCGCCGCCGTCTGTTTGCCGTTGCTAAGAGTGCATATTTAGGGTATGTTCGTTAGGGTAAGTACCGAACGAAGTACCCCGGGGGGAATTTGTCGGTAAATACCGACACCTGACACTTCAGTAAGTTCAGTATAATTCCCGTACCGGTACCCGACACTTGAGTAAGTTCGGTACTATATCAACACCGGTACCCAACACTTCGGTGATTTCGGTATTGTTTTTAAAACTGTACCCGACTAACCGGGAAGTTTGGTACTCCCACCCAATACTACCCCAGGTACCGGTATACCCATGACTCCAATACCGGGGGTTCTGGAATTTTCTCGGTAGAGTCCGTGGAACCCTTCGTTCAGTAAGTCTGGCACTTATTCAATACCGGTACCGGGCACTGGGGTAAGTTCGGGAATTTTTCAATACCGATACCCGACAGTTCAGTGAGTTCGGCACGCGCACAAAATATACCCCCGATACCGATATACCCTTCCGAACATTCTCTTGCTTTTATTTCCGTTCAACTCCGCTTCGCTCGGTCCAAATACAGCGTTGACAGTCCGGGTGTAATACTTCGAACGACACACACACAAAATACTATCATAACATCACAATTTAAGGTTTAGTAAAAAAATACGAAATTGTTGGTAATTGGTTTTCAATTTCCGGCCTGATTCCGGTGCGCCTTTCCCACGCGATCCCGATACCGTTAAAACACTGATTCAGACTCTTACCTATAGAACACGACTGAGAACAAGCGGGGCGCAAGCACAGTCAACGGTTAAACAATCACCGGCACCCGTGTTTCGAGTACATTTTAATATTGAGCAGGACAGGAGTTTGAAGTATCCTATTATACATGCCATAAGTTCACGTAGCAACTACACAAAATCCATATGCCTGGTACGCACATACACACAGGCATACATGAAACACAAATTTAATGGCAATCTACACCACACGTAAGTGTTGCCAAGGGTTGAATTTTCTTGGTTAGGTCCAACTTAGTTGGTTGGGGTCGGGAACCTGGTTCGCATGAATTGTCGATCGTGGTAAATCGAGATGGAGTGCTGTTTTGTCGTTTCTCCATACCCTGTCATCGACATCGATCGACCGAAGTTGACGATTATTCCTCCAAAAGCCACTATATTTCCCTGGCTATCCGAACCATCTACAAGTAAGTACAATACACACATCGCGTTTTTTGCAGTTGTTTGTGAATAATCGATCGCCGTCAGTTTCAGACGCGACCTCACAAAGGTTAGGCTGCAGTGGTGTAACTCTACGACTCACGTCTCAATACTGCCGTATCTGACAAAGAAAACTGCAGATCCAAATAAAGTACCCATTACACAACAGTGGCAGCTATGGTAGTAGGAATAATCAACGGCAACAATAGTCTGAGGGAATAGAGACTTCGCACGCTCTGTAACGTTGAAAGCAACGGCGGGGGAGATCTACAGTAGTTCATCATGATATGTGCACCGAGATTATATGCCGCGTCATACGCGTGGTAAGTGCGTGTGTATGTACGGAGCAAGGTGAGGGTCCCTGAGTTGTCAAGCCCACACCAACCCTTATCGATATCTATGCTGCTGCGGCCAGGGGTGGCAGTGCACAGCATCAACAACAACGACCGCAAGACACAGGGTACGGAACGACAACCTCGGAGCTGGCCCAGTCAGTCGTAAACGCGCAAACTACGAGAAAGGACTTCGCAACAAGTGTCAAGCCGAATAATTCGTACCACTATGTCCCGAAATATAAGCACATTTTGTAAATTAATATCCGATAAAAGTGTGCTTATATTTCGGGACGGAGTGGTAGTTTGTCAATGCAGACCAAGGCATCCACTAGTTTATCGTTTTCGTTTCGAGAGTAATACAAATGAATGACCTCGTCCATCCGGGGCGATGCCCTCTGTCTGCGCCATAAAACACCATAAAACAAGTGACAGGTAATTCACCTACTGCTGCGTGCGAGACGACTCATCGATGGCTGCGTCCATCTTGTCCAGAGTGGTCCTTGGCCTTCTCATCGTTTCCTCGCGCGTTCTAGCGCAGGTAAGCCTCGTGTTTCGATATATTATGCCTTGACTAGCATTGGTGTGACACATATCAATAGAGTCATCACGGGGGCTCCGTATGGGTGTTGGCGCCCGTCCCGACAAACAATAAATTATGTCATTGTGTTGCGATCATCGAATACAGTACGTGGCATCTCGCCTTGCTGAAGCTTTCTACAACTGCCACGTTTGCCTTACGTAGTATACTCCCAAGTATTCTCCCCCATGACCGCAGGGCGGTGGTAAAAAGTGTCAAAATGTCTTATTAATAGTTTGGGCGAGGCTCATATACTGTAAAGAGCGCCCAGTTCTCACAGGAGTGTGAATCTTTTCCAGTGCTCGATGTTTGCGGAACGGCAGCATTGCCAACACCAAACAAGGTGGTTTGAGAAAAGTATCGTCGAGAAATTTGCGTAGCCACAATTTATTATTTAAGCACCCTTACCGATGTTGTGGTTACGGCCGCAAACTATCGATGGCACCCCCGTGTGAACTAATTTCTCTTCGTTGCACTTGTGTTCAGCAGGTTGAGTGGCGTACGCTTAATCCAGTTCCATGCGAATTTCTTCGATAGGAAAAATCACTCGACTCCTAAATTGCGAGAATATGTCTCTTACAGACCTGAACATGACTATTTGAGTAATGTTTCGCCCACCTTCTTCTCTCGTTCTGCCAACACAGTACGCAGGGGGGCCCTATTCAGGCACGCCCGCGTCTGTTCCCGGCACGATCGAAGCTGAGCACTTTGACTTGGGCGGAGAAGGCGTGGCTTACTCCGACTCCACTGTCAACAACACTGGCAATGTGGGTGGAAAGGGGGTAGCTGGGCAAAGCGCAGCAGGTGCCTCGCGCTGTGTCTTGTGTGGAAGGTCTCAGCTCTGACGGTGGGACTACCACTGTGTTCTGTATATGTTGCCGTCTGAACGGCCGGAGCTTGGTGCGTGCTTCGACAAGGGCCCTACTGTATAAACGTAGCACATTATCGCTCAAAAACTGCCCAACCCAAAATTGTACGAATTTCAGTGTTGTGTTGGTAATAATGTGTTTTGTTTTCTACTTAGACAAGAAAAATGAGATGGTTAATCGGGTAGCTTTTTGGCCTCCCTCTAAATCAAGGTTTGGATGAGGTCGAATGCTCCTTGCGTGACCACTCTCCCGAAATATGTTTTGCACCTCTACCGTAGCATGCGTCTATAGCACCTCATGTTTCGAGACCGCTGACTAAACCAGAGCTCAATACGCCACCCAAACCCAAGCTAGATACATGGTGCACGCTGTCTGTACACCAAATATCTCCGGGAGACCTCCTTGGGCTATAATATGAATGCTGGTACGAAGGGCAAAGAGGATGTCAATGTTACAGCCTAGTCCCTCAGATAGCGGTCCCCGTCAGACGCGCTAATTTCAGGTAAACAGTGGTAGCGCGTGCCAGTTGTTTCCGGAGCGTCAAAGTGGCGGGTAGGCAACTTGCGACGGTCTCGCTCGACAGAACCTTTGTGTGTATTGGAATACAAAATCGACGATTGAAGCGGACTTGAATGGCAAAGCCCATATGGCGCCCCTGTTGGCTTGGTATGTTGTTTTCGTTCCTACTTAGTTCAATCTTGCGAGTTCAAGTATCAACATACTCGTAGGGACTGTTTCGTAAATATACATCGAATAGCGGAACTCGCGAAAGCTTGAGTTAGGTTAACGCAATGCAATTTGACTAACGTGGGGAAATGGTGAACTAGCTTTATGCGCGATAGCATGAAGACCCGTACCGGCGGCAACGGCTCATGTACGAGATCGCTGGGGGGGGCGCTCCGAGTTACGCTGGAAAGCAGAAGTGATGGCAAAACAAAATTGACGCAGAAATATCCACACGGCCGGACAACTGCAGTCGTCCGCTTAGGATTCCGGTCAGTAAAAGGGCTACAGTATTTGGACGCGTGCAGCGCTAAGGGGAAGCACGTCGTGAGACGTAAACGTTAGGATCGGCGACGTACGTCAACTGAGTAACTAGCCAATGCCGTCGGAGCCCCGTTTGTGTTTCTAGCGAACCTAGTCCATGGAAAACCATTCTACAATTGGTCACGCACAAAACTCGCTCAATTTACGTGTGAAGTAAAGAGCCATGGATACACGAACATACAACGTCGACAGTCCGCTATTGGTCTCTTTCTTTTGAGAACCAGGAAGGGGGTTACCCTAGACCCGGGCAAGACAACCCTGACAGCAACAATGGTTTTCAACCAATTCTGACAACATCGACAACCCGCTCTAACCCACCATTGTTTTGTTTTTGTTAATATGACATGGCCGCGGGTGTGCCTCCGGTTTCTCTGTTTTTGTGTCCGTTTTCCCCTGCTTCAAGCAAGATGATTCAAAGAAACAATCTAGGGGCTACTAATACCGTCGCATGCGTCCGTAGACAGCCCCATCTTGCGCCGCATAACTCCCTGTTGAAGCCACGGCAACACGACACCCCTCCATACCATAATACACGGAAAAACAAAAAACCACAGCAATGCCGCACTAAGGTTGGCTCATGCTATTATATGGGTAGCGCATGTAGGCAATAGTCGTACCCGTTTGTTCTGGCTGGCCGAGGCAATTCGGCTGCAGCTCTACCCGGTATGGTTGGAATGCCTTGTAAGGTTTGTCAATATCAATCGTTCGAATATCTACGGCATGGGTCAAACACGGGATTGGTAATCGGTGTTGTTTCGCCCGGTTTTCCCAAACGTCAGTGTTTGGGTGCGGCGGAGAGGAGCTTCGGGAATATAGTATGTCTTGCCACCTATCGTAGTAGCATGGGTGTTTTGTCACCGTAAGCTTCACTTGAATGGGCGCTTGACGGGTTTCATGGCTCTCTGGTGTCGATAATAATACCATGACAGGGCTTTCGACCAAATGAAGCGGTCGACGTTCAAGGTTTGGACAGAGGTGGTTACCACGTCCGCAACATCACCCGAGGCGAATATCTCCGTTTCAGCGTGAACGTCACGGAAGACGGTGAGGTACCCAACATACCAGGACGTATTCACGAGAGCGTGTCATTTAACGTAGAAACGTTTGTTATGGGGCGCAAGACGCGTTATCCTGATAAAATACAAGCACACGACGAACACTATCATAACGCCATTCACGCCATAACCTATTCACCGCTTGCTCTCGTGTTGGAGATAACAATTGCTAGATGTGGTGTAACATCACGAGGCGAGTTGAACAATATACACAATGAACCTCACGTATGACGACCCCTTCCCCTCCCTCGCAGTCGATGAGTCCTTCTTCAATTTCAGAGTGTCATCAGTCCAGTCTACTGGCTCTTTCCGCCTTGTCTCCGGCGGCACCGGGTGCGTCGACTACACCACCGACATTAGCGGCGTTGTGGCGGTGCCGAAAACCAGAGGATTCCAAATATACATGAATTTGGCAGTGTGAGTTTTGGACGCTTGGACTGGGCCTACGATAGCGGTTGAATATACTGTAACCCCCCATTTTCACCTATTTACCGCGTATTCGCCACTCGAGCGGCCTGGTCTCCCACCTCGCTAAAAATAGAACCCAACCCTATATGGTTGGCGAAGAGTGACAAACGCTCCCATGGCAGTACCTACCGCGAACCTGAAAACAACCTGAAGCATAAACACCTGCAAACAGTTAGGTTTGTCGCCCGTCCTGGTGGCTCTGAGGGGCTGGAACTAAACTGAGTGTAATAGCCGCCGCCATACCGTGTCGTCAGTAAGTTCCAGGAACCGACTGCACCATAGCCGTTCGGCCGTCCCTCGGGCGTTGCTCGGCATCTATTGAATAGGTATGTCTGAGCTACCCTAGAAGTGCACCCAAATTATTACGGCTCTCAAAATTCGAGGAATGCCAGCTGTTCGTTTACCCTCTCGAGGCGTACTACGACAGGGAGTTGAAATTCTGAGCGAAACGATTTGTCGCTGAGTGGGTTTCTACAACGACAGCAACTGAGGATCTCGTATCCAGTGTCTGTAGATCCAATGTGTTCACTACAATAACGTGTTCGTCAGATGCACGCTGGAGGCCATGCGATTGCGTTACCCGGCTTAGGTTGATGCAAAGTTGTTCAAACGGCGTATACAGCTCTTCAAAAAGGAACCGCTCAAACATCAGGTGCAACTTATACTGGTCGTAGCACGCTTCGGCTATTTGTTCCATACCGGCCCCCCCGGGAAAGTTCGTCGAGCCAAGTGTGAAATGTCATGCGCAGTTCGCGTTTGGTGTCATGTTGAAGAGCTCCTCAAGTTGAGGGGGGTCATAACTATCCCTGCCGTAGCATGCGATGTCAGTAGTAGTGTGGGTTCGTCATGGGCGCCGCCGAGGTAGTCTTAGCTATGTTTGGTCGTTACGTTTGCCTTGTGCTGGACAGTGTTGCGCACTGTATCACGGACACCCCGTTGAAGCACAGCACGAGTGACGTACAGTTTCTCGTCGACCGAGCTCGCCGCATAAAGGGGGTGTATGTTTGCTTTATCCTTGGTGACGCGTGTCCAACATGAACAGTTTGTTGGGCCAAACGTTGTACTTACTGAGTATTCGAGGAATTACTCAACCATTGTATGGCGGGGGCGCCATTCGCCTTTTAATTTTATGGTACCTACGGCATGACACGTTTTAATCGGGTTGGCCGTTCCTTGTTGCTCACAGTCGGGATTGCGGATATATATTGAGTCACTCCAGCGAAGAGCAAAGGTAAATATTATGTGCACTGCTATATGTCGTGATACCAACTGGTACTGGTGTCGGGAACGTACAAGTGGCGCGACGCTTGGCGATTCGTTTGTGCGCATGTGCTACTGCAGCACTTTTATACGGCGTGTCGTGCGTTCGGTCGTATCGGAATTGCTCGTATCCGACTTAGGCGTCTGGCTGTGCTTGGTGTAGCAAAACCCACAAGCTGCGAACAAAGCGAGTAGGGTCACACACGCGTTCTAAAACAACGAATGGCACTGAACACCTCGCACGCCTTACCTTGGTTGTATGTACGGCTTTCAACTCGACTGCCCAAATCTACGCTTTTGAAAAACACAATGTCCGGCTTATTTTGCGCCGCGGGATTCGTGCTGCCCTTGTCATGATTTTAATCTCTATTTCAATTGACGTCACAGATCCGGGGGGAGTGGTAGTGGTCTTAAAGCGGGCCCAGCCTTCATTTGGCTATGTGCGCTCTCCGAGACATTCAACATCGACTACTTCACGCTGATGGCATCCGCGCAACCTAAAGGGGCCTACGCAGGCCCTGCAATCGTCCCCGGCCTGATTGAAGCGGAGGAGTTCGACTACGGTGGAGAAGGGGTGGGATACTCGGACACGACCGGTTTCAACATCCCCGGGGTAGGTGGAAGTAGGGAAAGGTGGCTAGAATATTTGCAGGTGCTTGATACTCACGGTGTCTTGTGTATACTACTGAACCCCATTCACGGGGTAGGTGGAGTTGAGCAGTGGTCGAACAATGTAGTATTAGGTTCTGGTATGGGCCGAATGTACGTGGTGTCTTAAGTATGTATATGTCTAGTTTTTTTCATAGCGCTGCTGGGGCTGGGTGTCTGTAGTCTGCGTTCGGATAGGGGACACAGGCGTCCTACGATATATATTTCACTACCGGCGGGGGGAAAAGTTCAGAAATGGCGGGACTCTTAGCTCCAGGCATCCTCCCAAACTCGTTGGAGCCTCATCCATATTCTTCACAAGTGTCCGTGGTACACTTAGATCATGGGGTTGTTCACTCTCTTATTGTGTTTGGTCGGTTTCTTACTGAAGAAGATATCCCCGCCAGCGAGGAGTTCCATATAAAATAGGAGCTACCCCTCTCGTTGACACATCGATCGGCACTTCGTCGCTGGGGCAGAAGTTGGGGGAAGGCACTGCACCCCATACTAGGTTGGTTTGGTTGACAAAATGCACGCCAGTCGGTGTGTTTGTGGTGTAGGTTAATGGGACACATTGGTGGACGAGAGCCATGCGCCCAGCACGTCAACAGCGCGGATCGTTGAGGCTCTGGCCTATATACATATGAGGGGTTGATTAATCGACCACAGCCTTGTTGAAGGCACGGATGCATGCTGAGATAGAGGTAGTACACTGCCGACGAATTGTTTCCCACTGCCGAGCTCCTGACGTTCAGAAGAGCTACTCAATGTGGCTGTATTGTCATGTTTGGTTTACAGTACGTTTCGATATTATACGTACCTACATATCATGGGGTTGTACACGCGGGTGACCCTCGTTTGTTTGTTGTCAAAGCTAGATTCTAGGGCGATGTCAAGTCTTCGTCGAGAAAGGAGCCTTGTAAAAGGTTTGGTGCGCCCCTAGCATGGCACGGGTTCACGGCAAAGCATATGTTCGGCTGTGGCCCACGGTTAAGACTGCGAAACAACCTCGGCGACGCGTGCACCCTCGGCTGTCGTAATTTTAACCTCGCGTACCTGGTGTTGCCGATACGACAACAGGGCTTTCGAGGGGACGAGGCCGTCGACATATTTAATTCATGGGAAGGTGGCTACAGCGTCGCATACATCACTCTCGGAGAGTACCTGCGGTACACGGTGATGGTTACGGAGAGCTGTAAGTGTCACAGTATATCATTGCTTGATGTTTGCCGGTGCAACCCTCGTACGTACGAGTAGAACTGTCTGCCCTACCCGAGATCCCTGTTGATCGCCAAGACGTTAACACGCCAAACAATCGGTGGTCATTCGGTATAGACACATCAGGGTCACGTAGACATATTTCACTGGGGAATTTTCGTTTCTAAGATATGCATCAACGCTATAAAGACGAAGGATTGTCGTTTGATGTTGTTGGTACTTGAATACATGAGTATCGGATTGCTGGGGTACGTGGGTTGCATGGTAGCCAGACAACTCACCGCTCTAAATTGCGAAACGTGTGCGTGGCACATGACTGTCACGGTCGCTGACAAGCGTTCGTCAATAGACCACTTGTAGCCGTTGGGTTATTTCCGTGGGAATCGTACGCGCTAGGCGTCAGGGCGCATGGTCAACAACTCGGCGGCAATTGTATAAAATGGCGGACCGCGTGTCAACCCCCAATACGTTGTCGCAGTCGACTCCTTCAACTTCAACTTCGTGGTGTCGTCAAAACAGCCCACTGGGTCTTTCCGCATAGTCTCCGGCGGCACCGGGTGCGACGACTTCACCACCGATCTCACCGGAGTCGTGGCGGTTGCGAACACGACAGGATGGACAAGATTCCAGAACGTGACTGTGTGAGTTCTCAACGCTACCCGTCCGTAGCAAACATCGAACTGTATGCCTGTACATTCACCTCGTGGACCGTTCGTTTTGGGTGTGTGAAGGTGCAACGTGTTTGGTTTGTTCAGCTACTTGGTTTGGTGGTGCTCTGGTCACCCCTGCGCTCTATTTCATTTCTTGTACCTGAATTGCGGACTGGGTCCCGCATCGGTGATGCGTGTTGAAGAGGGTGGATTGTGTTGTTACAGTAGGTGTGATCTCGAGGGCATGGTTGACACGATGAGGCGTGAGGGCAGCTTCGAGTCGTGGCGTCTGGCATTGCCTTCTTTTAACCCTCCGCCCAATCGTGCATCGGATGTGGCATATCTGCAAGTGGTCAAAGACGCGTTCTACGATAGAGGTAGCACTTTGTGGTTGAATTAGTCAATGGATAATCCGGCTCCTTAGCCCAAACTCATCGGAATCTCGCCCTCATGCGGCGATAGCTTTGATTGTATGCTTAGGCCATGGTATTGTTCATTGGGCAGCCGTGTTCTTTTCCTCCAAAAATATGTTTTGGGTGATGTGTAGAGCTCCTCAAGTGATAAGCCACCACCCTCAGAAACGCCATAAGTGCACCTCTCGTCCAAACTAGTAGAAATATACGTACTGTCACCCACGGTGTTTGAAGTAAGGAAGTACTCCTGAAGATCATGCATGACTTCCGTTCCTGATTAACCAATACAGCTGTGAGATGGAGACATTTAGTTGCTTGTGGCCAAACGCGTGCTACGATAAAGGTAGCACTGTTTGGCTGAAACGTTTTTGGAACGATCGAGCTCCTTAATCCAAAATCGTCGAACTTCCAGTCTTGTGTTGCAATATTGTTAAACGTAGCACTTCAAATTTCTTCCAAAAGCTTGTTTTCGTTGACGTACGGAGCTCCTCAAGTGAAGAGCCCAGAAAATAGCACGAGGCGCTTCTATCGCAGCATTTGTCGATTTTCGATCTATGAAACGGACCATATGCTGCCGGAGTCCTCAAAGTCGAATAGCCACCTCCCGTCCAACAATCTTACGCGGGGAATGATTTTATTTTGGACGCTGTCCTGGTCGGCATCCTGGCTATTGTCACAGCTCCGGCCAAGGTAACGGAGGGCTTGCGGCCGGAGAAACACAAATTTGGCTGTGCGTAGTCTCCGAGTCGTTCAATATCGACTCCTTCACCATGGAGGGCGTGACAGCCTCGGCAGCCTACGGTAGCACCCCTTCAGCCATTCCAGGTCTGATCGAGGCAGAGGGTTTCGACCTCGGCGGTCAAGGGGTGGCGTACTACGACACGACCCCCGCCAACAAGGGCAAGGTGAGACGCGTGTTGTGAGATAGGGGTGGCCTTTGTTTGACCAATATACTACGGACATACTGCAACTCGTGTATTCCATATCGTTGGAATAGCAACATCATCAAGTTGGAACAGGTATTTTTCTGGCCAGGTTGAATTATGATTAGCTGATCTCCTTATCCCAGTGTTGTCGGGATGCGAAAAAAAATCGTTTTGAAATATCTTCGCTATACACGTGTTAGGTCTTGGGGTTGTTTATTGGGGTGAAAGGTGTAGTTCATCTCAAAATCAGGTTTCGGGCGAGAAACTTCCCTCAGGTGACGGGCCTCTGAAACGACGACGGGGCAACTCTACCGTACCAACGCATCGTGAACGATATTATTAGCTGGACTGATGGGGATGTTTTATGCTTTGAAGCGCGGTAGAGCAGCCGTGCGACGTACACATGTGTCCTTTGTTGTGTACATCTTTCGAATTGTATATTGTTTCCGTGAAGTATATTTGTGTGGAATGGGAGGGAAAGCAACTGGCTGACATATCTACCGCCTTATCTACCTCTGTGTCATACTCACATGTCTTAGCCCAAAAACTATTCTTCCTTTCTTCATTGTCTGGGTTCTCCTGTCCGAGTTCTCGGGCAACTGGGACACTCAATGGTCCAACACCAATATACTTCACGGAAACAATATACAATGTTAAAACCCCCGTATGTCACTGAAAGCAATACATTAAGGTATACTCGGTTATACGATAACAATCGAGAGTGGTACCTGCATCCTCTAAATGTCTTCACCCTCTCACCATCGCAAGAAAAATGGTGGTTGGGCGGGAGAAATCACGAGATACTTGGCCCAGCGAGCAACCGATGTCTAGTTACAAGCAACAGCCCTGTCTGTCCGCATGCTCTACCAGTCTACCAGCTCCGTTCCGTGCGGTATCTACTTGGTATTCTCTCGAGCGCGATCAACCAAACAATGCCAGTTGCTGCTGTGAAAGTGAGCTGTGTACGTACTCCGTCGAATAATATGAACTATAACGCCGAATTATTTCTACTATAACAAAAAGCAGAATTTTCCAAAGGTATGTTCGGTAGGGTACGTACCGAACTGTACCGGGGTTGTTTCTCGGTAAATACCGGTACCCGACACTTCGGTAAGTTCGGTATGGCCTCGATGCCGGTGCCCAATATCTCGGTAAGTTCGGTATTTTTCCAATACCTGTACCCGACACTTCGGTAAATTCGGTATTTTTCCTATACCGGTACCCGACACTTCGGTAAGTTCGGTACGCCCGCCCAAATATACCCCACGTACGGGTATGCCCTCGACCGTAATTCGGGGGGTTCAGGTATTTGTTCGGTACCGGGGTCGATACCCAAATGAACACTTCGGTAAGTTCGGTACTTTTTCAATACCGGTACCCGACACTTCGGTAGGTTCGGTACTTTTCCAATACGGATACCCGACACTTCGGTAAGTTCGGTACTTTTCCAATAGCGGTACTTGATAGTACGGAAAGCTATGTACGCCTACCCGAATATACCCTGGGTACCGATATACCCGTGACCACAATACTAGCGGTGATCGGCGCGGCCTCGATACCGGGGAATGGGGTATGTATGCAATACGGATACACATTATGACATTATACAAGGTACCCAGAGGTACCTTATATTTATTTGTGGCAGCTGCAGCAGTCTTGTCTACATTCATTGATGCATCTGCTCCTTGGCTCTGGAGTGACACAACGCACTCATCTGACACCAACCATGAACGGTTGCAGACACAACACCACAACAATCGCGGAGAGTACGAAGCCAACGGATAGATGGTATTATCCCCAAGTCGCGCCGGTGGGGTTCAGGGTGCCACCGAGCCGGTGCTATCGCACGGTCTACGCAAGGCTTCGTGTAGTGGGAGAAGCTCCGACTCCTCACCTGAGAAAGTACTCGTATCATGCATCATATATACGGAGTTCAACGCGACACCTCGAATCCATCTGTGCTCTAATTTTATTAAAACAGTTATGTACCAGCAGCATCTGCAGCAGCACTACGCGAGGTCGCCGATTATCTAAACTGTATACCGAGCTTCGACGTTGGGAGATTGGGATATAGACCGGGCTTCAAGCGTAGTACTCGATGGCAGTGGCACGTGTGGACTGTAGAAAATATACAGTTGAGCCCACAGCAGCAGCGCATTGCCCAAGTTGGAGCTGCTGCTTCTGCCCCTCTGCTGCTGTGTTCTCTTGTTGTTGTTGCTGGGGCTGGGGCTGCTGCTAGCCGTGCTTCCGATTGCTACGTAGTTGGGATGGCGACGGCGGCATTGCCATTTTCTCCGTCATTGGCGCCGCCATCTGTTTGCCATGTCGCTACAAGTACACGTTTATTCAGGATATGTTCGGTAAGGGTACGTACCGAAGTATACCTGGGGTATTTCCTCGGTAAATACAGGTACCTGACACTCTGGAAGATCGGTATTTTTCCAATACCTGTACCTGACACTTCGGTAAGTTCGGTACGCTCACCTAAATATACCCCGGGTACCGGTATACCCTCGTCCACAATACCGGGGGTACCGGTATTTCCTCGGTAGTGTTCTTAACACCCTACCGAACACTTCGGTAAGTTCGATACTTTTTTCATACCGGTACCCGACACTTCGGTAAGTTCGGTATTTTGTCAATACTGGTACCGGACACTTCGGTAAGATCGGTACTTTTTCAATACCGGTACCGGACACTTCGGTAAGTTCGGTGCGCGCAACCAATATACCCCCGGTACCGATATACCCTACCGAACTTGCCTTTGGATTTTTCACTACTTGGTTCCCGATTTCCTATAATGTGCTTTTTTGTGGTATGTATATTTCGAAGTGCATTGTGTACTATGATTGTCTGTGGCCTGGGAGGCAGAGCAGCCGACTGACATGTCTACCACAGTATCCTACTCGGTGACATACTCACGTGCTTTGCTCATAAACGCATCTCCCACCGTCACTGTCTGGATTCTACTGTACGAATTTTCGGACAATTGAGACACCCAATGGTGCAACACCATTGAACTCCTCCACAACCGAGGTTACTCCAAGATTTATATAGTCTATACCGTACAGTATCTTGACCTGGCTTACTTTTCAAACGCTTGCCAGCTGCTACTGTAGTTCACGAGATACATGTCCCGCATCGTCCGCATTATTCCGGGTGTACATATTCTATGCATCGGACTTCCGCCTTCCTTCTGGCGGTATGACTCGTTCCGACTCGTCATCCCCAGCCGCGAACGTCGATGCACTTCCTAACCCCAGCGAGCGGAGAGCGGACTATTTGGGGTTACCATACGCCTTTTCAATTACGTATGTAATTGCTTCCAAAACCTACAAGTACCCGCGCTCGTAACACCCCGATTGTTCGGCTGTGAAGATTTTATCTCAACTCGTGGTGATATACTCATACATTAAGCCTTAATAACATATACTCGTAAATGGTGACGTTGTGTGCACGCCCCAAGGTCCGTTGTAAACGTTTAGAACGTCTGACAAATATTCTGCGCCCGTTCGCGACTGCAAGGGGTAATAGCGAGAATGCCGGAAAGCATAATTGCTACAGGGGTGGTACCGTGGTAAGCAGCGTCGTCCTGCTTGATCATGTGAGCGAAATGTGTAAAATGTTGCTGGACACAGCTCACTTACCAGCGTTTCGATTTCTATCACTGAGGTCGACTGTCTACAAGTATTCGCGCTCGAGGCATCTCGAACGTTAGGCTATGGTTATTCCCTCTCAGCCCGTGAGGAGACATTCATTCACTACGCCATAATAAGGTATGATAATCGTGAAAGTTCATGTTGCATCAACTGCCGCAGGACGGTTTCGGTAACGTCTACAAATATTCTGCGCTCCATCGCTGCCGCGAGGGATAACAAGGATATGACTCAGATGCATGTCTGCCAGTGTCACCGTACGGCTGTGAGTATCACCGCCATGCCGCGACGTGTGAGCGAACTTAGACAACGTGTTTGGTCACGATTCATCCAGCAGTGGTACGATTCATGTCACTGCCGTTGTCTCTCTACTAGTATGCACGTCCGATACACTCCAGACGTTTGGCTGTAAAGATCCCTCTCAACTCGTGGTGATACGAACTCATTCACTACGCCATAACCATGCTCATATATGCTCATGTGACATCCACGCCCTGCTGGACGGTTTTAGTATATTCCTGGTATAAATCTGCACATATTCTGCGCCTCATCTCTACCGCCAGGGGTAACAGCGAGAATAATCAGGTGCACGTTGTTTCCGGCGGCATCGTACCGCTTTAAGTATCGTCGCCCTGCCGCAGCGTGTGAGCAACATTGCAAATATTGCACACCCTGTACAACTACAACTAATTGTAGTTGTCTGCCAGACAACTACTTTTTGAAAAGGTTGTGCAACTAGTTGTCTGTAGACAACTACTGTTTGAAAACGTTGTGCAACTAGTTGTCTGTAGACAACTACTTTTTGGAAAACCTGTGCAACTAGTTGTCTGCAGACAACTACTGGGTGAACAATCTACTAGTTGTCTGTAGGCAACTACTGTTTGAAAAACGTGTGCAACTAGTTATCCGCAGACAGCTACTGGGTGAAAACCCTATGCAACTAGTTGTTTAGGGGCAACTCCTGAGTAGTTACGGCCGTACACCATTATTAGATGTCTGATTAGTTGTTTGCGGACAACCTGAACGTGTACATTGTTCGACATGTGCTACTCCAAATCGCCGCACCGAACGAAAACCATTGCGATTGGCCTTTACATCTTCCACGTGATTGCATCTGTTCTTCTATCGTTTTCGTGAGTGTGCCGCCCAGAACGAGTGAAAACATATGCATTACCCAACACCCACCGAAAGCCGTATATCATCCCCCCCCCCATTATCATTCTGCCGCATCATACATGTGATGAGAGATTGCGTTAATTCGTGTCGGCAAATATCATAACAGAGGCGAGCTTTTGAAGGCCTCTCGACTATCGATAGCAAGACATAGTCGCAACTCGGCCAGGCCGCTATCACGCACCACCCCTCCGGCGGAGAGTCATCCCACGGTAGGGGAGTAGCGGAATTTTCTGAGCTCCTCACATGAGGAGCTCAACATCTCACCCGAAACATGACTTCGGAAACATTCGTTCGCGCAACCCGACCAAACCTTCCAATGCGGTGGTTCGAAAAAAAAAACACCAGTAAAATAGTAATAACATCCGGTGGTTGCTAACGTGAGGAGCTCAGCCGGTCAGAAAAGTTTTAGCCAAACAGTGGTACCCCTACCGTGGGATTGCTCCGGATTACTCTACAAGTCTGCTGTTGCAACCTCCGGCTCCACTTCGTCGGTGAGGTCCAACGGACCAATCGCGCCGTCGAGCTGTGCCAGCCCCGCCATGGGGTTCGACACCTCCTCAGGGATCTTTGTGTGCACCACGTCATGGCCCAGCTTCGGGATCTCCTCAGGAATGAGGCCCAGGTTACCGTCCAAAAACAGCACACCCTGTACAACTACAACTACTACTGTCAAAAACCAGATGTGCAACTACTGTAATTGTCTGTAGACAACTACTGTTTGGAACAGTCGTGCAACTAGTTGTCCCTAGACATCTACTGTTTGGAAAAGTTGTGCAAGTAGTTCTCTGCAGACAACTACTCTTAGAAAAAGTTGTGCAACAAGTTTTCTGTAGACAACTACTATTTAAACAAATTGTGCAACTAGTTGTCTGCAGACAACTTTTCTTTGAAACAGTTGTGCAACTAGTTGCCTGTAGCCAACAACTCTTTGAAAAAGTTGTGCAACTAATTGTCTGCAGACAAGTACTGTTTGAACAAGTTGTGCAACTAATTGTGTGCAGACAACTACTGTTTGAAAATGTTGTGCAGCTCGTTTTCTGTAGACAACTTCTGTTTGGAAAACTTGTGCAACTAGTTGTCTGTAGACAACTACTGTTTGAAAAACTTGTGCAACAAGTTGTTTAGGGACAAGTACTGAGTAGTTGCGGCCGCGCACAACTATTAGTTGTAGTTGTTAGTTGTAGTTGGACAGGGTGTGAAATATTGTTGCCCAGGGTTCACCCAGCAGTGGTTTGATATCTCCCACCACGGTCGACTATCTGCACATATTTGCGCCCGAGCCCTCCCCGATGTTTTTGACTGCTAGGATATATCACTGCCAATAACGAGGCATTCATTCTTTATGCCATAATTGTAAATAAGTGTAAGTATTCATGTTCTATCCACAGCCAAGGCGTCTCGAACAGCTCAACTGCAAATATAAATTGTTCCTGCGCTCAATCGCGACCGCGAAGGGTAACAACAATGTCAGCCAGCTGTTCTACCCCCAACGCCTCGAAAACATATGTGATAATTCAGAACAATCTGCGCCCCATCGTGAATACGCTAGAGGTAACAGCAAGTGTGTACAGTTTCGCTTTTCCCAGCGGCATCGTAGCATGCCACATTCTAATTGGCGTGCACGTGCGTTTGGCTGCGAAGAGTATCTCTCACCCGGCAGTCCGCGTGGGAATCACTCGTGAATTCTGCTGTATGATATTTATCGTGCACGCACGTTTCGCCTTGAAGATTACCTCTCACCCAGCAGTCCGCCTAGGGAGTCACTTGTCCATTATGCCACAATATTTTTACTGTGCACGTACGTTAAACTGTGAAGGCTATGTCTCACTCTGCAGTTCGTGCGAGAACCACTCGTCCATTATGCCACATTAAACGTATCGTGCAAGTACAACTGACCGTGGAAATTATCTCTCACCCAGCAGCCCTCACGGGGAATCTCTCGTACATTGTGCCACACTATATTTATCGTGCACGTGCGATTGGCTGTGAAGATGATCTCTGACCCAGCAGCTCGCCTGGGGAATCACGTGTTTATTATGCCACCTCATAGTTATCGGGCTTTTGGCGGTGGAGATTATCTCGCACCCAGCAGTCCGCGTGGGGAATGACTCGTTCATCTTTCCACGTTATATTTGTCGTGCACGTATTTTTTTTATCTGTGAAGAGTGTCTCTCACCGGGCAGTCTGCTTAGGGAATCACTCGTTCATTAAGCCGAATTACATTATCGTTCACGTACGTTTTGTCTGTAAAGAGTATATCTCACCCAGCAGTTGGCGAGGGTAATCATTCGTGCATTGTGACACATTATATGTATCGCAATAGTTGTGCTGTATTATATTGTCTTGCCGCGAGTTCGACATTACATATATATATATGCATGTACCTGCTCCGCTTCTGTACGGGCCGAGATCTCACTGATTAACTGAGCATTACTCGTATTATCGTGACGTATGCCATTTTTTATAATGCGTTTTAGCCAGGGGTCAATGTGAGCATAGCTGGTACCTTGTATAAGTAATCTGCGCCGCATCGCCACTGCGTGAGGGGTACCAACACGATTATCCAGTGACACTGCACACAGCTGTTTAAATTGGGCGTTTACGTACTGCTGTTTCAGCAGAAAAACCAATCTGATACTTCCTTAAAAAATGATCATGATGTGGAATATGTGTCGATTCCCGTTCTTTTTGTTTGTGCACAAGCAGCACAACTTGCTCGAACCATTTCCAAACGCATACGCTCTAGGCTAGCCAGTGCCGGTGATTGAGGAGATACATAACAACCCGTATCTGGACGTAAAACCATACCGGTCGATCAGATGCATGGTGTCGGCGCTTTCGCGCTCGCTGCCTGCACATCGTATGAAACGCTTCAACCACCGCTGACAATGAGGTTTGCTCTCACCAATTCCCCCATTCGCCGCCTAGCGATGAACTCTAGAACTCACGACATACCTGGCCCAGTGAGCGACTGCTGTCCAGCTGCAAGCAACACCCCTGTCTGATCGCAATTTCTACCAGTCTACCAGCACCGTTCTGTGCGATATCCACTTGGTATTCCCACAAGCGCAATCAACCAAACCATGCCAGTTGCTACTGTGAATGTGAGATACTTACGTACTCAGCCGAATAATCTGAACCATAATGCCGAATAATTTGTACGACAACAAACTGCAGATATTTCTTCATATCGATTACTGATTCCTAATATTAGTTTCCATTGTTCTTATCTTAAATATTGGATCGGTCATCGGATCTTGAATCGGCGATAGGGTCTTACAAGACAAACTGAACTTGCTGAATACAGTGAGTGTTCTATGTTGCATTTATCCACGGCTTGAAGGTGCAGAGTTGCGCTCCAAGCGTAGGGGTACCCGTGGTATTGCGAGCGTTCGCAGGCATAACATGTGCGGGGATGTTATCTGCCTTTAGTACTACTCCGTGGCAAGTACGAGGTTATCAAGTTTGAGACTGCTGTCACGTCTGAGGTGTTCGGAGTACTTGCCGTCATTTGTTTCGGGGGTCTCCCTAGAGGTGCTCATGCCTAACCCAAAGCGGTTTTGTGACACGATATGCACGCTGAGCAAAACTGAATAGGCGCATGTTCTAGATTACATCGAAAATAAGTGTGCAAAACAATTGGGACAGATATAAATACTTAGTATATCTATACATATGACACCGGGTGACAATTCCTCAGTTAAGGAGCCCCGTTAGTCAGAACGTTTTAGGTGGACAAACGGTGTTATCTTGATACATACGGTGGCACGCGTCGTCGTTTTATTTACTGCAGTTGACGTGGTTGGTTTTATTTCGATATCTTACTGCGTATGATTGGGCGATAAAGGTTGTCTAGCGGCAGCAACAATACGGAGGAGGATTTTTTGGTACTCGGAGCGGTGACGAAACGCAGTTTGTCTGTGAATAACGGCGTCAGTTTTGTAGCACATTTTACTCAACTCGTTTAGGGCTCAAATGCTAACCCAAACGTTACACGCAATCTTATTATTAAGCGCCCGCTGTAGTGTGTGAACGATCAGCCATTCGAGTAGTTCAATGCAGCCCGCTGCTACCTCAAGTGGAATAAATAGCATGTTGACCCCCAACCCAGCAGCCGAGCTACTGGCGCGGTAATCGTCCCTCGATAATTTTTCATTCCGAAGAGTAAACGTACTGGGCTATGTCCTGGTCTGTCGCAGCTCCTTGTCACAGCGTCAAACCATGATGTGGCCATGTTCGAGTATTGGAGCGAGGAGCTGAGGGCTTTGCATGAGGGAGGTTGCCTGGAGTAACGATGTGACACTACGTGTAAAAACTTAGGTCCCCCGATTCCGACGACATATATATACGTACATTCGGTGAATCATGGGTCTACCACCTCTGCAGGCGTATCGAACGGATGAAGCCGTGGACATTGAGGCCTTGGACGGTGGTGGCTACAAGGTCGAGGACATCATTAAAAAAGAATTTCTGCGATACACCGTGGACGTTACGGAAAACGGTACGTGGCTCAAGAGACAAACGCATATGTCTTGCAGCGATTGCTTGGGTATTGGCTGCGTGACTAGAAGGATATATTGACGACAATCACGCGCACGTTATGGGGCGAGGGACGCGGTTGTGACTGAAGCACTCTATAACGCATTGTTCACGGCCCCGCCCGGTGGGTCCCGTGGTGCACCCCCGCTACCTAGTGCTCCATATCAACAATTTGATTTAGTTTCGTGCTGGTGTTGGTTATCTGATACCTTCGACAAACGCTTTGTACCAGGTACGTGGCACTGCCGAGGGGGAAAGCTGCAAATACTACTGGTATGATGTACCTGATATTTGTGTTACCTTGTCCCGTGGCCCGCCCGTTCGCAGTCGACGCTTTCTTTTTCAGCTTTGTGATTTCTTCAAACAAGAATACTGCCTCGTTCCAAATTGTCACCGGCGGCACCGGGTGCGACGACTTCACGACGAATCTTAGCGGGCTCGTGAACGTGCCGTTCACCGGAGGGTTCAGAAGGCTGAAGACCGTGCTAGTGTGAGTTTCAGACCCTGCCGGCGGGCAATGGGTGATGTTTCTCTGACGTTGACCGGACAACGTTCGTGATTGCCTAAGACAAATCTTGCTTCCTACACCCAGTGTTTGCGTTCCAGCTATGGGCACACCGTGCGCACAGCCTGGCGTGCACCCGTTCGAGTAGCCATAGCGTGCAAGTCTCGCGCGGTTCTGCCGCGACCAAAGACGTCGAAACATGAATGTGCTCCGTGGTAGTCATTTCATCAAGTAGCGAAAGGTGAGTTGACGCGATGCGAAGCAATTGGTTTCAAATTTGCTCCGCAGTTTAGTGTTTTCGCCTCAAGCGGAGGAGTTCGCGAGTGGTGCAAGAATTGCGCTGCTTATGTTGACGTTTGCACCGCTGAGTGGATATACAGAATAGCGTGGGCTTATACCAACAACTCCCTCGAAGCTACATGATACATTTACTTTGCCGTATCATGACTTACGAACTATTGCGGAGGTCCCACCAGGCCAGCCAATAGTTAAAGACAACCTCCTGCGCGCAAGAAACGATGCCACACCACCGCCACGATATGAGACGGTCGTTCTTGTAGTTTCGGCCGTCGTCGCATTTATGTTCAAGAAACGAAAACTCCAGAATTCCGAAACTGAAAATGAATGTTTAAACCAGTAGGATGACGAGCCTAAACCGATGGGTGTTCTTCAACAACATTCCTACAGACCATCCAGTGCCTCTAACCTACTGCCGCATTTGGCGGCATTTTTCCTTGATTCCCCTTAGGAGTCAACATTGGAAATGAAGCGGAGTAATCCGTTAGGGAGTGGGTGGTATTTCTGCATACTCTATCAGTTGGAACCAAATATGAACTACGGTAGATATTGGTCACCCGGAGCCTTGTTTTCCAACCTATAAAGTCGTACATAGTGAAGAGTCCATGGTTTCCCTTACCAGTTATATTGTTCAAGGAAGCTGGTAGGAGAGGCAATTTTCTTTCCCAAGCAAGATGGTTGTTGTTCACTCGACTATGTCATTTTTCTGCTGTACATGCCCAGTGATTGCAACAATCAAACAGGTGTGCTAAGTTTGATTATTTCGCACGCCAGTGTGCTGCCAACGAATACCATCTACCTCGCTAAGTCCAGAGAAATGAAATCAATTAAGCAACAGCTTCACACTATTAGGTGTACGCGGCATTGGGTTTGGGCAACATTTCTGTGTCTAGTGATCTTAGTACCTCCATAATGGGCGATAGACACAGGGGAGCAGTGCAACGAAACGTGACACAAAGGACCCATAGTTTGACCTACGGGTATTGAGCCCTTGATACCGCATTGCAGGCGGTAAGTTTCACGCTCGCTTCCTTACCAGTGAGAATCCCGTGCAAAGCTGACGTAACATACGTGTTACTAACAAAAGCAAACAAACAGAAACTATACCTTGTCTAGACACGCTCTCCGGACTCTGACGCCCCTAGCCCACGCCTACGTTTCAACAACGCTCATTTGAGACTCATTCCCCGCCGGTGTGGTTGACGTCGTGGTTGTCGGTGTCACTGACGTCACGTCCACAGGTCCGGACAAGGTGACGGTGGCCTCACCGCCGGCCCTGCTGTGATCTGGCTGTGCGTGATTACTTCCAGCTTCAACATCGACTCTTTCACTATGTCCGTTGGCGAGGTCAAGTCAACCCCATACAGCGGTACCCCCATCTCCATTCCTGGACTGATTCAGGCAGAGCTTTTCGACAAGGGCGGCCAATCGTTGGCGTACTACGACGACACACCTACCAACAAGGGCAATGTGAGCGACCGAACATCTAGCATTGTTGATGCATGGGTGAATCCTAAACATTGATCGCGGACTCGTAGATGGTCGAGTCCTGGAGTCAACGCACTTGTATATTCGAACCGCAGTGTAACCGTATGGGCAGGGAGATACCGGCTCTTGATAGTTAAACCCATGCGCTGAATACCGCAACCACAACAAAGCGCGTGTTTTAATACCCACCATCGAGAGGCTGGGTTACGGGCTGAATGCACCGACGTTTTTCTTCTGGTACGCGAGTTCGGCCTAATAGGCCATAACAAATAATCGTCAACATTGGTGCTGAATCCACGCCCTTAGGTTACGTACTTCTCCTGTGACGCCCCGTCGTCGCATAAGCTCGTACATAGTTTGGGATCAATGGTACCGCTCTGTTGCAGAATACCATTACCGCTGCAACATACAATCACGCACAGTTTGCGTTTATCTCAATGACGTACATGGGTCGTTAGACGATTCTGACTACTATCATAGCGGGTTTTTGTCGTCCTTACATTCCCCGACCTTCTACGATGATCACTTGAGGTCCCGGCTTAGATTATCCCGCGGAAACGATGCATACGAACTTGCACACGTCTCCCAGACAAGCGATGAAGAGGTAACATTTACTTACAACTCCGTTTTTCGAAAAAGGTTTACCGCCGCGGCTGCGGATGCTTTCGTCCTTACGTATATGAGTGTGCCACTGCCGCACATTCACCCAACGTACAGCATAAAGGACGTTCATCGCTGTACCGCCCACGCTATGGCTCGCTGCCCCTCTCACTTAGGAAAAGGGCATTAAGTACAGCTTGTTTTTCCGGACGACCCGGCGGCAGATAGTCCCGGAGGTTGGTGAATACCTGCGAACGCCAGCCGTTGCCCCTTCTCCCCGGCATCCAGAGCCATCGAGAGCAAGGACTCTGATCTCCCATTCGACTGACCACTGCAAATATTCTGGCGCTTATCATTACCCGACCGTATCCGCCACCGCGCAACTAAATACGCAGACTAGGGTTTACGCTACCACATCCGCTAGGGAGTAGTTTCATAACGTCTTTCCGCGAATACGATGGGCAATGAACGCTTGGCCTCCCGCTATATGTGCCACTGTAACCACATTGCACTGTTAACATATGTCACCCGCTGCGGAAGCCTACCTTAAACCGCGCGCATTCCGTGGTGGGTGTACACGTAAGCACCCAAGCCGTCCTGATGATGGGGGTACCTGAATCTACCTGGCTTTGACAGCTCGAGCTCACGCACGGCCAATCGGCTAATCTGTGAGAAACAGCGCTCATGCAAGTCTCGGAGAACGATCACGGCGCGTGCTCTACAGCCGGTCAGATGTTGTACAACATGTACTAGCATGACTTTAGGCGGGCAAAAACACCCAATTCACGTTGTGTTCCCATCCGCGGTAACGGCGTGTTGTCGACGCACAAACACGGCTTATTTTTACCCATACCTCACCGGGCCGCTAGAAATGGAATATATACAATTATAATGGCAACAGCCGACTTTTACCGGTTCCCGTTGCGGAACGTTCTTGGGCATTGTCGGCAGGTGCCGTGAAGTTCACCAGTACCAAACAAAACGGGGACTCGAACACTGGTTGCCTACTCCTTGAGGTAATACCATGTAGTACGTGATATCGAAGTCCTTGCAAATCGCTATAACGAGCTTCGATATTACAAACCCTTCACGTACGTTTTGTGCGCCTGAATTCTCGGTGCACGCTGTCGTACTATTCAAGACTTTACAAAATATATATATATCTGTATACTATCCTAGGCCTTCGATAAGCTTGTCACACATCCTTATGCACTGTCCACTGCCGGCGTATTCACAATGATGTGTTTCGACGGCCACCGCCGGTTCTACATATATTCCACATTTCGGTATACGAACAGTAGTAACAGGCCAAATCGTACTTAGTGTACTCGAGTGCGCAAACAAAGTCCACATTAGAACATCATCGACTTTACCCAAGTAGTATGTCTCAGAATGCTGCAGACCAGCATATCTGTAGAGGCGAAACAAACCAACACCACAGCGGTCATACGTGGCGTCTGTCGCCCGGTGGGGTTGACTGGAACTTCGTGGGTAGTCGGAGCGGTACTGTCACCCATACACGGGTCGGCAGGCGCTTGACCCCATTAGGCTAGTCTGAGCGTATCTGGTGTGGTTCCGGACCCGTAGGCCCAAACTTATCGGGGACTTCCCAAACCCGGATGGGTATCATACAACATACCCATCGCCCAAGTAGGATTAAACACACGGGTGCCCGCCGTAGCAGGCTACATCCGATACCGTTGACAGTGATTGGTTGTGGTTGACATCTCCTGCTAACATAGGGTTTGCTACAGTAGACCTTCCCATAATATTACCCACTTTGATCGAAACTCACGTTCTCGTGACCGTTAGGCGACCTTTGGGGATCATGTGGCCATCGTCACCAGCACGTTTGTTAGTGCGACCTGCGCGAGAATCAAGCTTTGTGCCTGCCCGAATACTGCTTGTCGAAACCAACGGACTGAAACAAATTCGCGGAAACCCCAGTATCCGGATACTCGAAATAATTTTTTTCCGACCACATATTCGACTGTTTTCACGTCCAGGTGGTCAAACCCGAACGTGTTTTTGCCAAACGCTACTTCTATGCCAAATACAACTTGGTTGTAGAAATCGGTATGCTATATGTATACACTTCGTGTGATACATGAGGAACTTCGGTTTTTCCTGTGTCAAGTATTGAGCAATTGTAGTTAATCCAATCAAAACCTGAATCAGGTCTCCGTTGACCACCTAAATCATCAGCGCTTAGGGCTTGTTCCAACTATTTTGTATTAGTTCTCGCTTTGGAGGGCTCGTGGCATCAACCCACGACTTCACGCGTTGGTCAAATTACTGTAGAAACGTTCCCAATGTATCATATCAGCGAGGCGATGTCATGTCCATCACAGGGCGTATAGGCTAGCGCTTTCTAGTGGTAGGGATCAAGGCAACGTGCTTGGGTCACAGATGTTAGGTTCCTGTGCTTGCGCCGACAAATTAATCAAAACGATCTTACTAGCGATCGGCTGCGACAGCACTTAGAGTAGATAAAACGCTGTTCATTACATTGTGAATTCCATCCATGGTGTTCCTCGGTTTGTGTCTGCATGCCTTTTATGTAGCCTCATATGTTGTCGTCTAGATCAGCACCTGATATAGCTTGCGGACGGTGGCACTTCGAAACAACTGCCATGTGACGGGTATCCATCCTTCATAGATCCTTCTCTCCCCGGCTCATGCCTCGGTTTTCGTGAAGTAATGATAGCATGTGTTTTCTTGTACTGCAGCGTTAAAACGGTTGGGGAAATTGGCTAGCTCACACTGTTGCGCTTTCCGCGATGAACCATATGTTTGGCTCCTATAGAAGGCGAAACCGGCAGCGTGCCTCGCTGTGTTTTTGTTAAGAACATCGCCGTTGGCGAATGAGGGGAGCATGCAAAGTTTCTTCATTTTCGGTTGCAGATGTTCGCCGGCCTTTGTTGCTAGTTGTCCCTAGACAGGTTGAGTTCCTCACTTTAGCACGTATCGGTCAGGTTCATGTTCTTACTGGAGCAGTATAGGTGTTTGACTAGTACTGCGTAGAAATCGTGGCCTGGTTGCGCGAATAATCGTGTCCGGAGTATCGCTGCTGGTGACAGTTGAGCTCATTATATGATAATGCCAGAGAATAAGGAATCACCCCCACATGCCATTGCTCGTCACTAGGGTTAAGATGTCGACCCGCCCCGTCACCAATATTCCGCAATGTAGAGCATTATACTGCAATCACTAAGTATCTAGCTGTTATCCTCTGGGGAACACTCTACACTAGCTGATTCCCTTCATCGTCCACGCCGTCTGAGTTAATTCCCTCCGGTTCGACTACGGAGCAGGTGTTCAGGACCAACGAAGCCGTTGACATTGGGCCCATTGGTAGTGGTTACTTCGTCGGATGGATCGCAGACGGCGAGTACCTTCATTATACCGTGGACATTATGGCAGACGGTGAGCGACGAGACGCAACTTATATGTTTGCGAGTTGTGTACGTTCGACGCATGGTGCACGTTCCGGAATGTTGTCATGTATTGTTTCGCCATTGTCTATTATTTTGGTTGCTTCCAGGACGTTTGAGCCTTATGTTACAAGCATAGGCCAAACTTATTACGACTATAGGTCAAGCTGTGGACCGAAGCTCCATGAGTAGGGTGAGACGTTCACTGTCACAAGCTGAAGAGATTTGATTGTAATGGTTTAGGGGATTTTAGTTCCTCACGCGCTGACCGGACGAGAGATTGCCGGGTTCAACGTTCAGTAGGCGTTGATTCATTGCTGTCTACCCCCCTAAGCAGAACCACAGTCGTATGGGAAAGCTAGCCGGATGAAGATCGAGAGATCATCATGAACGCGCGTCTGAAAGGGTAAGGATTTAAATTAATTCTTGCCTATAAGGATGGGGACCGAGATCTGCCATGCGCTTTTCGGCCGCTAGAAGAAGACTATAGGTCAAGCAGGGGGGAGTAAACCGGTGTCGAGCCTCTTCTGCTCCCGCATGTTCGCCGCATGCTCATCAACTACATCTTGGCAATCATGCCCTTTCGCCGGTGACTCTTGGTTCGTGATGGTGCGGAAGTGGTTGAATAGGTGTAGGAGCATCATCTTCCCTCCCCCCTTACATAGTATCGTCGCCCAACACTGTTTACATTGGTCTATACTAGCCAAGGTCATTTACAACGCACCTGTGGGATATATCGCCAATATTAATCGAACGCATAATCTATACGCCCCCCCCGCCCGCCGCAGTTCCTGCATTTAACTTTACCTTCCGGGTGGCTGCCCCAAAGAAGGAGCCGGGTTCGTTCCGCATCGTCGCCGGCGGTGACGCGTGCGATGACTACATTACGGACCTCAGTGGGCTTGTGTCAGTGCCCCCTACTGGGTGGACAAAGTTCAAGGATGTGCTAGTGTGAGTATCAAACCTGTTGCTCAGCCCTTGTCCGTGTTGACCACCTGCAAAATGTTTTTGGTTTAAGCTTCGTCATTGCGTAATGTCGCTGAACCACCTGTTCGACGACAACCCGCCGTATCGCGCGTTTGTGGAAAAGTGCTTTGAAGAACCCTGGAGTACTGTATATACTTCGTATATGTTTTTATCCTACTCAGAGAAGCTGCCTACATCGTCACTTGAATGTTCTGTTTCAGCGTCCGTTGACGGAACGTATGCTTTTCAAGCAGTAACATGTTTTATAACATCCTTGTCGTATCACGATCAGCGGCGGAAATGGCGGCCTACCTGCTGGCACGGCTACAATCCGGCTGTGCGTCGTCGGCGCACGCTTCGAAATCGACTCCTTCGTCATGGAGTACAAATAGTGCTGCGGTAAGGGGAGTCGCTTTTGAGGCCTGTACTATCAGCCAATGAGAGCTACTCAGATGAGTGACCACCACACTTTTGGGCAGTTTTTATTTTGTAGAGGTAATTGTTGTCGTCACGTGCGCCGCCATGAGATGACTAGCAACTGCGTCACAACGTTATCTTTTTTCGTCCAATGTTGAGTGAGGTACATAGCTACGCCTCCCGGTGGCGTAAACGTCGTAGTAAAAACAGGGGGTACCCCCTTCGCCCATGGCGGACAAACTTGCCGTTAAGATCAGCGGACAAGGAAGACATTTGGCATGGGTGCAAAATACTGATGAGCTTAATCTACAACCGTAGGTCTGCCTCTGCATGTTGTTCCACAGCGCCCGGCTTTAACGCTTGCATATGTGACCGAGTCAAACGTGTGGTCTAGCGCCGGATGGCGTGGTCAAACCCACCGATTAGCGACTCATGCTGCTGTACGAGGTAGCATTTTGTTTACCGTTACATAATTCGGTCCAATGGAACTCCAGTTTTGAGGAGCCAACCGTTACCATTCGCAGGCTCGATACCTGGAGCATCGTATTGCTCATCTTGGTTGGAGATCTGTCAGATTATGGTGGGAATAGAGAGCTCTGCCAGTGCGAAGTGTCATACATGTATATACACCCCTATCGTAGAATACGTGTAGCGAAAACTACACTCGCGCTACTTGCAGGAGTACCCCGTCGACATGTTTTCAATAATGTCGTGAACAATCAGTTTTACACGACTGAGTCGTTTCTGACCCCCCTCTCTCCCGGTTTCCCCCCCCCCCCCCCCCCGCTCTTCACCGCCACATAATTATCTGCCGCTGGGCGTTTTGCTTGCAACTTCCACCCAATAGATCACTTAGCCTCTACAACACAGACGAAGGTCTGCACTGATACGACTTCAAACCCGTGCTGCTGTTTGGGTCACGCTTATGAGTCTAGAGCTCTCTCATTGACGAGCCTCAGGGAATCACAGGCGTTGCACCTACCGTAGCACGGGTCTCAGTAAAACATGCGAATAATTGGGAAACTCGCGCCTTGCGCTTGCAGCATACAATGGTGGTGGGCTGACATTTCAAAGGGGTTAATGGAGAACGGGGTAAATGTAATATATAGCAGGAATCTCTTGGGGGCATCTTGTCTCATTGCAGCGTTCAGGTGCTGCCCAGCCACGGTCTTGCTCGGGTTGCTTCTTCCTATGGCTCGGGCAAGGTGTGACGTTCCACGGCCGACTTTACTTCGTTTCATCGGCAGTGTCGGTTTTAGTGTATGACGACCACACGTGTATGTTGCATTCGTTGTATATCCGTGCTGGGCGTTCCATGCCTTCACAGTGAAAGGGGAAAACACAAGAAATTAATCATGTACGGTTCCTCTCTTGTCTCCTATCTCAGCCGACCAGCTGAGGGTGGGTGTAACCGTATGCAGCGTGTTGATAATGCTGTGGTGTTGCCGTTCCTGGTACAATGTAGGTGCACTGTGTACAAGATCCCGCAGGGATGTAAGAAAAGGGATGCCCAACATCCTTCACTTGGACCTTGTCAACTTGGAGTTTCGCGGTATGTCCCGGGTTGTCCACGGCCGTGTTTCCCTGGTTCGATGACACTATTGCTGGGTGCTGGTAACACTTGCGGGCCTCCCCCGCATCTATGAAAAGCAAGTGGATCAAGGATGCCCTTTGTCGCAGCGAGTCTGCGGGTGTATGTTGAGTAGGTCGTTTACGATATTCGGTGAGAAGCACGATACGAAAGCCGTTCGGTCGGGCTTCGGGGCTGACGTTTTCCTTTGGCAGATTATTTTCCATCGTAATCATCGAGGGATATTGATGCCCACTCACCGCTGTACCTTGTCATAGCGAGAATAATGAGTATACTCCAAAGTGATTAGCATTGGGTCTGCGTTTGTAATAATATTCGGTTCGAGTACGTATGAAATCATCAAGCACGCAGCCAGTTAAGCACGAGATAACATAGCATGGATGGATTCATCATGGAAATGGAATAGGGGGCGAATGACGGTTGACTGTTGTCGGGGTTCCGCCGTGCTTGCCACGGAAGTCGAGTATCGACGACCCGATCACCATCTCGAGGTTTTCGTTTGAGATGGACAGGATTAGTGGGTGCGCTCTTTAGGTTTGATGGTTCCATTTGAAGGAAATCTCTAGGTATGAATGCCTTGGTGGCTTTCTGGTATGCCGGAGGTACTGCTGCATGAGTAGACGAATGGTCAAATGGAATACGGATCGGCCGATGCCTGAAGACAGTTGGCAGAGATCTCCTCTGCTTGCGACAGCAGTATAAAGTGTTGGGGAACGTTGCTGCCTACTCATGGACGCATTTCTGAGAGCGAGGAGAAATGGGCGTACTCCAAAGATGTCGTCATTCCATGTGGATATTATGCTTGGATAGCAACACTTGTCAAAATATTATTCGCAGATACGCTGGTACGCAGAATACAACTTTGCATCAATTGTTGAAGGATGAATCAATAGCGGGTGTCAATAGTCGTGCAGTGTTGTCAGTGACCCTTGCTTACCACAGCCGTAAGTACTGAGAAACGGTATTGTACCAACACCCCGGTCCATCTAAAATCGAGACTAAAGGCGCCATGATTCCAGGTTCCTAAGGGATTACGCTTTGTTTTTCTGCCGGCACCAAATCCATAACCACCAACAACTCTTTATTTCGGTTCTTGGAGACGATTGATATATCGGAAATGCTTCACTCGGACTCTTGTGACGATTCTCGCACTGCGAGTTTGACCCCGACGTTTGGTATGGCAGTAGGCGAGCTTTGCAGTCGATGACCGCGGGGGAGTACGCGATTCAAAGCAGAAGCGACGGCATACCTCCAGCTACTACTATTGATAGACGACAATCGGTTTCGGGATACATCACTGCGAGGATGCTGCTATGAACGGTCTCCCTGCTGGTTCGACGGTGTTGTCGGTACGCCCAACCGCTGTGGCGGAAGGTGAACACCACACAACGTTTACCTGTAAGCGATTGAGCCCCTCCACCTACCATTGACTAACCTAATGATATTAACATCGCCATGATCGGCATAACAACCCCACACGATGTATTCCTACGGCAATGGAGGTTGGCTTTAGCGGTACGGCCACCAGCAGAAGCAGCTGATATATATTTTCTTTATGTCTGCCTCTCCGCGTTAAGTGCTAAAAGCGACGGCTCATCTTGGGGACCTCCTGCCGTTGTACAAACCAAATTGTTCCGACACATGGAACATTACGTCGTACCCATTAATGCTACAAAACGCAATGGTTGTACGAATACACAGCAGCGGTTGTTTTGTCAGGTTAGGCGTCACGGCTGCCGTGGTTGTACTACGCGCACTTGCGGTTTTGCATCATTCAACTGCATGCAGCAGTATATCGCCGTATCACCGCAGTATCCCAAGGTATCTCGTTGTATCCCGATCCATCTCACAGCAGTGTGCCACACCGAGTTCCCGATTTATCCCGCTGACTTCACACCGTATTCCACGATATAACATCGATTGTTACGGCATCTCAACGACCTGTGGTATTTCTGGCACTACTGTACACGTACTCGTTTATAGGTCTCCTCCCTTCTCTTCCTTCTCATGGAGTTGCAAACCACAACAAAGCAACGTGCACAAATTAGAGCAACTGCAGGCGCTTACTTCTGTTCTCCGTTTTCCTATTGATGTTTTGTTTACTAATACAACTGCCTTCACATACAAACAAAGTGCTGGTAGTGCGTGCACTCCTGCTGTTGTGTTGGTGGGGCTGCTACTGGACTGCTACTTATACTCCTACTGCAGAGACTGCTGTACATATACAATATGGAATTCTGGATTAAACGCAGACGAACATGTAATCCTAGCGAAAACGCGAGAAGATACTTCATATGTTATCACCCGGTGCGTTAAAGGAAAGTTCGGGCAGGTGACGCCACAGCATTGCAAACGACAACGCGAGCCAAGAGACGACGGCGGCACGTAAAGGCGCCTGTGGTCATGTCCCCCGTAATACACCTCCGGAATGGCTTGCGCTCGCCGATAAAACGGGTGGAGCACCGACAATTAAACACCCCCCGTATATGGTCATACGATTACGGCCATGCATAAAATTGAACTACACGCCCCCCCTGACATTATTTACAGGTTGAGTTGGCGTCTGTTGGTAACGACACTGTAAAGCATGCCGATCACTACATGAGCTAGACCACCAGGGTACGTACTGTTGTTTTGTTTTGTTTTGGCGATCGATCACAGCTGCCGGCCGAGTTAAATCAATTGTGCGTGGTGGAGAACCTCTACTCCGCGAGAGGGGAATTATCGTATATATCACGTAGTGTTTATGGCAATGCACCCACGAAGTAGTTGCATCGTGCTCCCGTTGCTGTCTCAGGAAGGGACCACACCGGAACTTAAATGAACTCAATAAAAGCTGTCATCCATATGCAAGTTCGCTTCACAAGCGGTTCTTAGTAGGATGTAGTTCCTTCTTCATGCGACTCGTCGAACACCTCACGGCGCTTCGCGCTCGGTGCTAGGCATGTCTGTATGGTCGGTGAAAATCCGACATGCTCCGTCCCGGCGTTGTAGGGATGCGAAGGTCTATAGCCATACGACTACGGTCATGCAGGAATATGAAGTACACCCCCCTGGAGGCTTCTTGGTCACAGTACAAGATAACCAGCCGTGTTCTGGCCCCGCGTGGTCATAAATATTAACCGAGAGAGACAATCGAAAAACCTAAAAGACGCTTGAGTCATCCACCCACGATATACCTTGGTGGAAGCCAGTCGCCGGCTACTAGCGAATACCTCGTCCCATCTCTCGTTACTGGTGTCGTTGTATCGGATAGAGTTGGTTCTAGAGTATTCATCGGTGTTACTACGATTACGTATTTCCACCGTTTCGGTGTGCTCGGTGTATCATGGCACTGAAGACCATGCCAGGATTACGCCGGTTATGTCAGCCAGCCTCCCTTCCTGGACCCCCCTGCGTCCTGGGTTAACCCACACAGTTGTTGAAGCCGTGACGTGGAAAACGTCGACCGTGAGCAGGTGTTTTTGTTTTGCCATGCTCGTTCCTTTGGTATTTTCTAGTGCGGGATATACCTAATTCTTCCTATGTCGCCCCGCTGCCAAGTACCAAGCGTTTTACCGAACATAACCCTACAGTAGTACACGACTAATCACCCCTATATAACCTGAACTACAAGATATTCTTCTATCCTTTGTTGATATGTTTAAAGTCGATCATATCGGTGAAGATATCTGCTTGGAAGATGATCTCACTGCTTAGGTAAGTCTCATTTTAGTAAAGATATGCCCCCGGGATTTAAGACTCCGCGAATTTGGGACAGCGTATTTACGGCAAACAGCAGTATAGTGGCAGAAAAGAAATAAGATGACCACCGAGACAACGAAAGGTAAATTAGAGATTATAATTACCAGTAATCATCATTGTCGCTACTTGATAAGTGATATCTTGGAGTATATGATAAACAGCAGCTTACAATCTCTATCATGTATGGTATGTGTCACCTGGTATCACGTATTGGCGCGTGTTGTAGTACGCACGTACTGGTAAACATGAAAAAATATACTCATTCGGTATCCCCCCCAAAACCGATAGAATACTATATAGTTGTTGAAGTAACCTATATCGAAAATGCAACGGTGATCAACGTACCCTGTCGTTTTTAGCATCAACAGCAGCTCATCCCCCAGACTTGTGCTTGTAATCGCAATAGCTGCTACACTAGTACTGTCCCGAATAGAATCCTCTATGTATTCATTTTTCCCGCAGAGCTCTCTTTACCCGGCGGCACCTCATATGTACGTATACCAGTAAAGCAGTAGTAATTGTACTTGGTACGCACAAGCGCTACTACTACTGCAGTACTGCTGTACACAAGGTACCTAACCCTCGTAGAGTGAAAAAGGATGACAACGAACTCACCTCGAAAGTCGCTCAAGCCATCCTAAAACACGTACGTACGCCCTCGGCCCTTGGGTGTCAGAGATTACCAAACTACATGAGAACATACCGGTCTTTGAGATGCGTGATGTTGACGTTTGCGCGTACGCTGCCTGCACCACTCGACCCGTCTCACGCATTCCTTCCCGAACTTGGAACTGCAATTCCATGAGAAATCACGAAATATCTAGCCCAGCAACCGCTGGCCAGCTACAAAAGCAGCAGCCCTGTCTGTTTGCGTGTTCTACCAGTGCCAGCACTGTTCCGTGCTGTACCCACTTGGTATTCCAACTCACACGATCAACCAAACAGTGCCCCGTTGCTGTTCTCTTTAGCCATGAATATGAACCAAACGCCTAATTCTCCCTAGAACAACAAACAACACATTATTCTTGGATCGGTTCCCGATCTCTATTAATGTTCTCCTGTAGGATATTAGTTGTTGCTGTAAAACAAGGGTCCTGGCTTGAAATAAGGCGGTCGTCCTCTTGGCTTCTTTTGAGCTGTAAGCGCACACGCGCACCGCCCCTAATTGCTCATTCCCACTTTGCTCACCATCATAAGCGCAGAAAACCAATCAATCTACAACACCAGCCTGGAGCTGCCAACCATCTTCTCTTTTTTCCCTTTAGACACTCTTGTCAGGTTCACTTTACCGTGACCTGCCGTTGGCCTATCAAATCACAGACTGTGTATTGTCAGTCATCGACATACGGGTCTAGGCGTAGATACCAGCTACAGGCGGGTACACATGACAATGGTCAAAAGCTAATAGGTTACGACCCTCGTGTCGCCTAAATACGGGAGTCAAACACTTAGAACGACGTGATTGTAGAGATGCGGTTCCACTAATAGTGCAAACCGAAATTACGGGGTAATAATGTAGCACACGATATCATTATCTTCGAAGGCGTCCAAAAGCCAAACCAACGAGGTTTTTTACAAACAAAACTGAGCATAATGGAAGGAGACGCCGACATTCCTCGTAGCACTCGATCGTCGAGAAAAACGGTCACCCGCGCCTCCAGCCCATGACGGCTTCGGAGACGACGCGGCTTTGGTAAAGTGCCTTGATCTAGTGCTGATGTAACACGAAGTGATACTTAGCCGACTATGTTACCTCACGGGCAGAATATAGGCTGAAGCATAGCGTGTTTTATGTATATCTGATATGATGTAGTGCAGTCCGCGTTCTTGTCGGTTTCACCTGACCGAAAGCCGAGTAACAACATATGTTGCACACATACTCGAGGATACAAGACGAGCGTGTCACCCCCCTCGCCTCGAACGACACGGTCTACAAACGTGTCTACAAACGTGCCTGCAGCGCTGCAGCGCGACCAAAAATAGTTTTGAATCCCGTCTCTGTCCTGAACGGACGAAACCTTAACATGTTGGGTCCTCTACAAATCCGATAATGGTGCTAAGAACTCAAGGGTTATCACGCGCACACGACAATTATATTGGTTGCTTCATGGGGGTTCGATTGTGGCGCAAAATAGCCAAGTATTTACAATGATCGCCAGGAAAGTTCTCGGTTTCGGATATTCCCCTTCAAACCACCGAAAACCGAATCCAGTCTTCGGTCAGCTATACGATAACCGACCGAGCTGAAAAACAGCGTCGGGGCCCAACGATGCCTGCTATGTACAGTAATACACGTAGCAACGTCCACCTCACAGTTTGCAATGTTCAAATACTGGACTCTAGTGAACACAACATTGTTTGGGTCTCGTGAAGACACATGATTCGATTCCAGTAGGGAACACAAGCCTCTTGTGGTTCTTTGTATGGCAAGCGGAGATACATGTACGAGTATCACAAATTTGATGGCATATCAGGATGCAGCACCGGCTTGGGTCGAACACCAAACACAAAAGGCCTGGTCGACTTCGAGATATCTTGGCTGGGCGAATAGTAGATTAAGCTAAACATGGGATATGTTCCCAATGAGGCCGACAGCTCGCTCCTGATGTGTAGTTCTGGCTGTCACGGCTATTGTGTGGATGTGGCTGTGTTGACAAGCAGACAATTGGCGCCAACTACAATACCCTTCAATTCCGTCGTGCTATTCCAAACGACAGCATTATCTCAAACTCACGTGTCTGTGGTACATATGATGTACATTAGACCGTCTACGGCTGACAGTTGACACGACTGTCTCTATTACCGACCCGATGCAGATAATCAATGCCCGTGCCAAACGGAGTAGGGCTCCGCGTTTGGGCCGTTCAAATTTCGTTACATGGGAAGGTCTGTAGCAGGTACGGCAGTAGCCAATATCATGACGATCAGGAGCTTGAGGACGAATATAGTGCCATCGGAGCAGGAGGCCCCAACTATTCTAATAGTTTGTGTATGCTCGGTGAAAGCGTACGAGAATACTACAGTAAACTCGACTATGGATAGCTGCTAGCCACGCGGTTCAAGATCATCTGCACTACTACCGGCTTCACCAGGAGGATTAGAGATCAAGCAATCTGCTTCTGGTGCGCGCTGGAGGTTCATCTTCTCTACATCGATTAGTACGACGAGAATAATAAACCACCAAACCATCGAAGGTCTATTTCGTTGAAACGTGGGTGACTGAAGCGGTACGGATACCGCATGCTTCCAAAAATATCTTGTGCAGGGAATTATACTACTGTTGTAGTATAATTCCTTCAACTGCGACAGATACGGCCAGAAAGCATCATCACGTGAGAGCTGTGGAATATCATTTCCCCCTCGTCTGTGCATCATAGACGAGGAAACTTCTCGATCACAAATCGAGTTCACTTGCTGTATGCTGCACCAGAGCAACTCCAAATCAAAATCCACAACATCGCTAAGAAGCTAAGAGCTCTGATGAGCGTAGTCCATACGATGTATCGTTTTCCTCGGCCACCCCGAGCGGCAGCGAGAGCGAAGGTAACTCCCGGTGTGCATTTAGCAATATGTCAAGGGGCCTCTGCACTTCGAAGTTTCCAAGAGGCTGTCGGGTCGAGCGAAATTGGTTTTGGCAGTGGTCATCAGACTCTCATCGTAGACCTGTGGCCTGAAACGGCTTGCGATACAACAAACATTCGGATAGTTTCTCCGAAGCGGGTAATCGGCGGGCTCGACCCTTTTGTAGGCATCCTGCTCACACAGCAACAGTGGTACGTACGTCTACTTCATCTAGGACTACTACTCCTGCTACTAGTGCTGCTGCTGTAGTATCATACAAGACCACTGGACGACCTCCTTTCTACCACGAATGACTCCAAACACAACAACAGTGGCACCCTGGCACCCTCGCCAACCCGATCAAGTATCTCGCACAATTGGACGGGCGCAAGCCAGATGCCTTTCGTGACTGGCACAAACGACGGACTGTCGTACTCGGGATTACACGCCGAGACATCGCAAGTCTCATCAAAGCGAAGCCACGGCTGAGCGACGAGACGTTTGACGCCGGAATCTTCCCGGCCCTTGCCGGCCCAACCTGAGCTCAAGCCTCTCTCGACAAGGGGATTGCTGACTACGACGTTGCAAAAGAAGATCTCTACGCAGTTGCCTATGTTCTCGCAGAGAAGCCACCAGCACTTCTTATCGTCAAGCACAAGGAAATATCTGGTACAAGTGGGAACGGTCAACTGGCCCCACAAGAATTGGTCACCAAGAAAAACAAAGTACCGGTCGAGATAGCGCCCTCTACCATGGAGAAGCTAGTCTCTACTTCGATTAAGCAAGGGCAGGAGCCAGACGAATCCTTTATGGAGAAGACCCTCGCGCGCCCTGAGATTGAGCGGATGTTTGAACCCCTCTTCAACCGGAGGTTTAAGGACATTGCCGTCCAGGGATTCCCCGCGGAATACAAGCGTAACGCTGATGATTTACAGTGACCCAATTCTCGACATCGACGAGATGCAACCTACGATGCATCATCTCTAACTGAACGATCTCTCAGGCAGTGCTAACGGGAAGATCGCCGGGCGTTTAAAAACCATATCAACCGAAATCTCCACTTGCAGTCACTGTGGGAAGGATGGTCATCTCGTACGAAAGTCCTGAAGAAAACGGGACGAGACCAACGGGGACAACAATACACATGTCGGAAAGCAGGCCGGATCTAAGGTAGGAGGCACTGAACAGGGGTGGTACTCCGCCCACAAGACTACTTCTCACAGCGGCGACGCAAAGTGCTATGATCAAGTTGCACCGCGTCCGGAACCAGGAGCTACCCACTACTTACTCCTGGCTCTCCTCGAAACAGCGATGACGAAGAAGAACTTTCTCTCAATTCTGACTATGATTTCGGCGAGAGGTTTTCGTTTTTGATGGAAGGCAGCGGTATTGGGAGGGACGATACCCTTTTGTAAGGTACAACAGTGCAATAAACTTGATTCCGTACCTGATACGTGGAGAAAAACGTTTTTCGTTCAGGAATATCACTTTTGAGACCTGAAAGAGCGGGTCATCGAAACATCAACGTCTGGGAGCACTAGACAAACAACATCTGGGATCACTGAATCATCAGCTGGATTTTATCCTCATCTGGCATCACTGGATCATCATCTAGACTATCGTCATCTGGCATCACCCGATGATCAGCTGGATAATCGTCTGGCATCATCGGAGAAACAGTTTAGACATCACCGCCTGTTTTGCAATAGTATATGGTCGAAACCACAGAGCCTCCACTCGACTTGGAGGACGACCCGCCTCCTGGGGGCTTACAGCAGGGAACTCTCGTGACGTACTACGATAGTCGTTTTAGCAAAAGGTATACCACTTGAGGTGAACTAGCTGTCTACTGTTCCTTTGTCTTGAATTGGAGCGGCAGGAACACCGACCGTTCTTACTATTTCCTGTGCTTGTAGTGGATCGATCAACCATTCATTTACGACAACAATGGGAATTAGGTAGACACCCACCTCATATCGCAGATGCTGCAGTGAGAGTAGAAACATTTTCTCTTGTTCGCTTACTGCTGTCTTGTATGTGTTGAATACTTTCCTTGGATATTATATAGGTACAGTAAGTACGACTGTTATTTCGTTTTCTCCGACAACAATACTATCCTTGTTGCTATCGTACGTGCATTCATGTTTGGAGTTTTGACTCGTACCGCAGAGTAGGAAAGTGTTGACGCACCGGGAGGAGTTATTAGGGATTATCCTTCCCAGTAATCATCATTATCGCTACTCCACAACACCAAAGTCATCTGGTATGCATTCGACATTTACATGAACGACAGGCAGCTTTCCAATCTGTTGTCGTTTGTTGACGCAGCATTTAGCAGCAGAACCTGTTTTATACTCGTACACATAGCGAGTAGTCTCTACTAAATAGTAGCACAGAAAACACACACACACTATAGCTACTTGTATAATAGAATAGCAATAGGTGATACCTTGGAAGATATGATAAACAGCAGCTTACAAGGTCTATCACATCTGGTATGTGTTACTTGGTACCGATTACTGGTGAGGGTGTTGTAGTAGGTACATACTGGTAAACATGAAGAAGGATAGCCATTCAGTACCCATGCGGAAACCGGTAGCGTACTGGTTAGTTGTTGAAGTAAGTAAAATAAAAACCAACGGTGATGAACGTAACCTGTAGGATAATAGCTGTTGCAACAAAACAAGGCTCCTGGATTGTAATACGGCGGTCGTCATCTTGGTGTGTTTTGAGCGGTGAGCACACACGCGCACCGCCCCTACCTGCTCACTCCCACTTTGCTCACCATCTTGAGCTGAGCAAATCAATCAATTTACAACACCGGCCTGGAGCCGCCAACCACGTTATTTTCTTTTTTTCATTTTGAAGCTCTTGCCAGGTTCACTTTACCGGTGACCAGCCTTTTTCCTGTAAAATCACAGACTGCGTATTATCACTAATCGGCAATCGGGTCTAGGCGTATACACTAGCTACAACCGGGAGAATACGACAATGGCCACACGCTAATAAAGTAGACCGTCGCTTGTTGGTATCGCCCTAAGACGGTCAGTTTCTTCCATTCTCCTTTCAGCACAATATTTATCTCGAGCAAAAGTGATTGCTCTCAACTATCGGGATATTCCGTTTCGACATGGTAGCCTCGTCCAAAACCACGCCGGATACTGGCTTCATATCGATGCGCGTGTATTGTCAAACGTGGCTTGTTGAAACCCCTGTGAGAAATCCTCGGCGTCGTGTGCGCAACCGACACCACAAGGCAGACTGACTCCCTACGCCATTTCAAAACGTCTCCATTGATTTGGTTTCCTTCGGTTACAAAGCAGTGAGTCTCCTTTTCGAGGTCATTTCGCATGAGCTCTTACTTCGCTTGAAAACAACCGTACACGTGCATCACAATGCTGACATTCATGCATGTGAAGCCAACACTGCTCTCGTCTCTTATGCCCCCATGATGAACGAAGTGTGTACGCATTTGGATACGTTACGTGTGGGTGCATACTTGTATTGTTGTAAGCATGGTATGTGTTGCTTCCTTTGGTTATAGAAGCAGCGAGTCTCCCTTTTGAGCTCATCTCCCATGAGCTCTTCCTTCGTTTGAAAACAACAGTACACGTGCATCACAATGCTGACCTTCGTGCATGTGACGAAAACACTGCTCTCATCTCTTATGCCCCTATGATGAACGAAGTATGTACGCATTAAGATACGTTGCGTGTGGGTGCATATTTTTAGTGTTCTAAGCATGGCATGTCCTTTCGTCCTTTCTTTAAGGACGACTATTACGCACCCGCCCGAGCAACATCGAAGAGCGTTGGAACTAACCTCAACTTACTGCTGTCACTTCGGATACGAAACGTATACTAAGTAACAATCAATTGCTTCGCTCAGGTCTTTACTGGCGTTAATGCGTTCTTGCGGGGCAAGCTCAATGCGCTCTACATTGTAATATCGGGATAGTAGTCACGAGCGGTGTTTCGAGCTTATCACGGCGTCCGCGTGTACCGGGTACCCACGATACCTAATCTGGTTTCAGTCGATTACAGATATTTGCCCTCGTAAGGAAGGGGGGTCATTGTTTCGTCAAAACACAGTTGTGACTGTCGTGGCTCCTTATCTGATGAACCAGGTCAACTTGTCGCAACACCGCTTGTGTTTGAAGTTTTGTCTTCGAATGCCTGCGAAAGGCGATCGGGTTGCGCTTTCACGTTTTCTCAAATTCAGTTTATCAGAACTTAAAGTTAGGCGCCCCAAATATCGCAGATATATGCAACCCAACCGTAGCACGTGCAATACCAATCTGCAGGTTCACACGTCTGGCCTAAACAATCATATCGCATACATGTGTACTGTATCTTGTTCACTTGCTCTTCCGGTGAAAATGTTCATCTCCCGCTGGTAACTTTTCATGCCTAACCTACAAACGTGTATACGCGAAAATGTAAACCCAACGGTTTTCGTTCAAAGGGTTGTGTTCCATGGTATCCCCGTTTCCCTTGTATTGATATCGAGGCGTGACTATCATAGACACCTTTTAGGGCGTAGACGAATTGCCCCACCGTTCACAAAACAACGGAGCCGCACAAGAACGAGCTGAGTCGCCCAACTGTGAGTAAGCAAGTGCGTCCAGAGCCAACCTGCTCAGCAGTTGTAGGGTCCGTCCCACATCGCAGATGAAAGACAACCACCGAGCGGTTACGTAGCCAAGTCTCCGTTTCAGAACACGGAACATCATCGATATAATCCTCCGTACTACAGTAGTATTCCCTGTGGCCGCTCGCTTGTGGCAAGACCTGGTTTGTCCCGTTTGCCAGAAGTTTTACACCTGATACCTGGTTCGTTTCCCTTATGTTTATTCTCTTCATCGTTCGATCGTTGATGGTACCGAACTAATGTATATCCCCGTCACCCCTAGCCCATGTGGTAGGACCATGTTCATCGCCCTTGCTTAGTAGTTACTTTTTACGAGGGCCATAAAGGTTAGGCTATATCTGGGTTGTGCGTTGCTCCCTACATTTGGTCCACTCTTCAGCCTGCTGTCTTTCACCAGCACCATTTTCGTGTGTTTTCATTTCCGAGTCGTTGTCTGCTTTCCGTAGACTGCACTGGTTTAACTGGAGTTTGCCTTGCGATTTATATACTTAGGTGTGGTCGTGAGTTGTGAAGCGCCCCAATATTTAATCCATTTATTTCAATTCGTTGGAATGGATGTTGTACCGTTCTTCATTTGGTATACACGAATGCGCATATACGCCCCTACAAGGCACCAGGTGTGTTTATGCAAGGGAATGTTCTGTAGGGTATAACTATAACTATTGCGCGTCGCATGTGCTTGCTGCTGTCACAAATAAGTACCTTGTATGATGCCATAATGTGTGTCCGTTTTGCATACCAGGTTCACACCCGACTCCCCGGTGTCGGGGCCGCCCCGAACACCGCCCGTAATGTCGTCGAGGGTATACCGGTACCCGGCACCCACGCTACGGTAGAGGTGTACCGTATTGTTTCTGAGGCTCCGCGCTTGAGGAAGTCGACCCTATTACTGAGTCAAAAACTGGCTTGGGAGGCAAAGCAACTTGTTACACTCGATGAACAATCCCGTGCTCTACGTTAAGCAATTGACCATATCGTAACAAACAATTGACAACAACTACGCCGTTTCGGGGTTAAGGACTGCCGTCATTCAAAAACATGTTCAGTCAAAACGCGCTACCTCTAGCGTATCAAAGCACACGTCCCGAGGTTATTCGAGTAGACATTGCGAACTTAGCGGATAGTTGTGTCCCGGTATTGAAAGAGTACCGAGCTTAACGAAGTGTCGGGCACCGGTATCGAGGCCGTACAGAATAACTACCGGTACGGGTCGAGGGTATACCGATACCCGATGTATAGTTGGGTGGGAGTGCCTAACTTATCTACGTGTTGGGTACCTGTACCGAATTTACAGACGTATCGGGTACCGGTATTGAAAAAGCACCGAACTGACCAAAGTGTCGGGTACCGGAATCAAGGCCGCACTGAACTTACCGAAGTGTCTGGTACCGGTAATTTCCGAGAAAATATTCCCGGTATACTTCGGTGCGTACCCTACCGAGCATTGTTTCGTGAAATTTGTTTCGTGTTGTCCACGTTTCCAATCTAATGTCGTGGACACCAAGGTGGTACTTTGGTCCAAGAAAAAAGAGAGTACTTGAGTGTTAAAAAACTGTTGTTTACGTCTTCTTTACACCAGCAACACTATTTCTGTTTCAAATACACCGTATCATTACTCCTTACCGAACACGGCATTGCTCCAGTTACAATGTTCAGACTTGTTTCGTACCAACGTTTTGCTTGCTCGTGATATAATCTTGGAGGATACGAGGGCGCTTGCATTACTGTGTTTGTATCACGAAACGAAAGTGCTCAGAAGCAACAAGTTTCGTCGTTTCGTAGCTACTGTTTGGTATCCACACTCTGCTGTGATCGCGTAGGACGCTACGGATTGTTAAACTAGAGTCTCAGGTAGGTTTTCCTACAAGTACTCGCTGCCTTCGTCCGGAATCTCAGTTGAAAATGTATCCGCAGCCGGATAAACTGAAAATATTCAAGTTATACGGCTCCTGAGACAACAAAGTGACCGATAACTGCTCGTATGGAATAGGTTTGATCAGTGAAACCCGACATTGGTTGTTCTCGGTATGGAGTAATGAAAGGTCGAAATTACACCAGAAATAGTATTGAAACTGAAAAAGAACAAACGGAATGTTGTTTAAAGACTGCAATGCTCTTACGCATTTTGCCCGAAGGGGCCTCTTAAGTTTTTATTCGTACTATGAATATTATGAAAAGTGTTTTTGCGCTGTCCGACAATTCGTAGCGTAAGCTACGTAGTACACTTGTTTGTCTGATTATTTCCATCCTACTTACTGTATTCTCCCTTCGTTTATCTCTCCTTCCAAGTCCTAACTCAGATCCGGCGTCACGATATAGGCGCTCCTCCCTCCTCCCCACTATGGTTCGTACCTAGATTGTTTGTCGTAAATGGACTTCCGCCCTTTCTTTTCCTCGTCGACTCGCATCGAACTGTACAACGCCAAAATATCGTTAGTATTTCGAAACAACAAATTTTTAATACGAGATAGCATTGTCCACTCGATGAAAAATGTCACTCACGCACTCCGCTGTTACATAATTCCGGTTGTTCCTCAGTAATGACGTGTCCCCAGGTTCCACGAGCTATACGGCTAAAACACCTAGTTAGTGAAACGTTGGCTGTGTTTAAAGCACGAGGGAGTAGGTCGAATGCGAAGCCTCTTCTATATTTTCATTATTACATACACTCGTACCGGCCATAGGTCGACGTTGCCGGGAGCTTTTGCGTGCAAACATCTCATGATTTTATGCGACCGTTTTTGGCGGAGAAAAGGGTGACAACTGTGATTCTGAGTTATGAGTTATACGTTTTCGGCAAATATAAAATGTCAAACATCTGAAAACCCAACGGATCTGGGGGAAATTACACAAGCTCTTGGGTTTTTTCCTCGTTTGTTCAAACAAACTCTGTGGCCCAGAGATATAGAGCCCCAAATATCAACATGAAAACGGTGAATATTTTGTTTTCCCCCTGGATATTATTTCAAAACTGTTGTCCGGTTGTCTTGTTTGTCTTGTTTTAGTGAGTCCACTATGGTATGTTTGCTTGGCACGGGTACGTTCGGTAGGGTACGCACCGAAGTTACAAGGGGTATTTCCTTGCTCAATACCGGTACCCAACACTGCGGTAAATTCGGTACAGTCTCGATATCGGTACCCGACACATCGGAAAGTTCGAAATGTTTAAAATACCGATAACCGACACTTCGGTAAGTTAGATATGTGTTCGATACCGGTATCCGACGCTTCGGTAAGTTAATTACTCCCATTCAACTTGACGCACCAGTATACCCTCAACCCCCAATACCTGGGGCACCGGTATTTGCTCGGCACGGCCTCGATGGCGGCATCCGAGAGTTGGGTAAGTTCGCTATCTTTTCAATACACCTGGTCCCGACGCTTCGGTAAGATCGGTACGCCTACCCAAATATACCCCGGATACCTGTATACACTCGAACACAAGACGGGCGGTGTTCGGTGCGATACCGGGGAATCGGGTAGTACCTTGTATGAAATACGGACTCACATTATGACATCATACAATGTATTTATTTGAAGTGGCAGCAGTCTCTGCTCTTCATTTACATATCTGGTCCTTGGGTCTGTCGTGACACAACGCACTCAATTCACACCCACCATATACGGCTAGCTGTAGGGACAATCAAACAACCGCCGAGAGTACGGAGAGCAACGATAGCTGTGTTTGTCACCAACACGCGCTATTGTGGCTCGAGGCGCCTGCGAGGCGGTGCGACGTCACGCCCGGCGCAAACTTCGTGTAGTGGGAGAAGCTTCAACTGCTCGCATGATGAAGTACTCGTATCACGAACCCTTCTCTATATAACGACTTGACCGCGACATCCCGAATCCATCATTGCTCGAATTATATTCCAACACTGATGTACCAGCAGCGGCAATAGCAACGCGAGGTCGCCCATGATCTAAACTGCATGCCGAGCTTCCAATTTGGGAGCTTGTCATATAGAACGGGCTTCAAGCGTAGCACTCGATGGCAGTCGCACGCGTGGACTGTATTAAATATACAACTACGGTTCACAGCAGAAGCACATAGCAGAAGTTTGAGCTGCTGTTTTCGCCTCTCTGCTTGTGTGTTATGTCGTTGTTCTTGCTGGGGCTGGTGCTCCTGCTTACCTTGCCGCCGCTTGCTACGTGGTTGGGATGACGGTGGTGGCATTGCCATTTTCTACGCCGTTGCCGCCGGCATCTGTTGGTTGTTGCTAGGACTATATATTTCGGGTGTGTTCGTTAGGGTACGCACGGAAGTATTCCGGCAGTATTGTCTCGGTAAATGCCGATACATGGCACTCCGGTAAGTTCAGTGTATTTCAAATACCGGCACCCGACACTTCTGTAAGTTCGTTTATTGTTCAATACCGGTACCCGACACTTCGGTCATCTTATTTCCATACTGATTGCCGAGACTTGGGTAAGTTCGGTACGCTTACCTAAATATGCCCCGGGCACCGGTATAACCTCGACCACAATACCGCGGGTACCGGTATTTTCTCAGTAGTATGTTTGATGCCCTACCGAACACTTCGTTCGGTACGTTTGGTACTTTCTCAATAGCAGTACCCGACGCTTCGGTCAGTTCGGCACATTTTCAATACCGTTGATGGGAATTTTGGTCAGTTCGGCACTTTCAAATTCCGGTACCGGACACTGCGGAAAAAAATCGGTACTGTGTCAATACCGATACCCGACACTTCGGTAAGTTCCGTACGAGTACTGAATGTACCCCCGGTACAAGTATTCCCTACCAAGTATTCCCTTGATTGTATATTTTCAATTTCGCTTCGTTAAGTCGAAATTCGGTTTGGCCATCCGAATGTAATACTTGGAACGATACACATACCATATATATATACATTACAAGCATGTACCTGGTAGGGTGTAGTAGGGAAATGCGACTAGGTTGATGATTTACTTGTAAATCATCGGCAGATTCCGGTGCGCCTTTTCCACGCGGTGACGATAAAATGGAAACACTGTTTCAGACGCTCACATCTAAAAATGACCGAGAAAAAGCGGGGCGCCAGTAGAGTGCACAGTTAAACAATCGCCGGCACCCATGTCTCGGGGGTATGTTTATATTGAGCAGGGCAAGAGTTCGAATTATTCGATCACACATGCCATAAGTATACGTAAATACTAAACAAAGCATACATCCCGGGCACGCACACACATGCAAACATACATGGAACACATGTTAAATGGAAATTAGCAACACACATAAGTATCGTCAATGGTTAAATAGGCGTGGTTAGGTCAAACTTAGCTGGCTGAGGTCGGAAACCTGGATCGAATAATTTGTCAGTTCTGGAAATTCGCGATGGGGCGCTGTTTTGTCGTTTGTATATGCTGTATGATCGAGATCGATAAACTAAAATAACGATTATTCGTCCAAAGAGCGCATATTTCCCTGGCCACCCGAACCATTTACAAACAAACTACGCACATCGCGTTTTCTGCAGTTATTTGTGACAAAGTGATCGCCGCCAGTTTCATAGGCAATATCAAAATAGCTACTCGTAGGCTACATTGATGTAACTCTAGGATTAACGTGTCAATACTGCCGTATATAACAAGGCAAAATGCAGGTACAAATCAAATAGCAACTACACAGCAGTGGCAGCTGCGGCCATAGGGAGAATCGACTGCAACATTGTGAGAGAATATAGAGACTGCACACTGTAACATGGATATCCAGGACGGCGGAGATCTACAATAGTTCAACTATGAACGTCATCGTACTTGATATGCCGCATCATACGCGTGATAGTCGCATACAAATGTAGCAAACACGACAAAGGTCCCTGTGTGTCAGTCGCGTCCATCCAAGCTTGTCCCTATTCAAATGCTGCCGCGGCCAGTGCCGCTCAGCCGCAGCCACAAGAACGCCAGCAAGACACAGGGTACGGAACAACCACGTCGGAGGTTGCCTTGTCAGTTGCAAACGTTCAAGCTACGAGAAGAGTCCGAAAGAAGTGGCAACCCGAACAATTCGTAATTCGTCAAGGCAAGTCAAGGTATACATTGCGACAAACGTTTTCGTTTCGACAGCAACTCAAATTCATGACCTCCTCCCTCCGTCGGGATGCCCTGTATCTGCTCCATCTTGCACCCTGAAAAAACAGACAGATACTTCACCTACTGCTGCGAGCGGCGCTACCGATCGATGGCTATGTCCACATTTTCCAGAGTGGGTCTTGGCCTTCTCGTCGTTTCGTCGCAAGTTGAAGCGCAGGTAAGCGTCGTGTTCCCACATATGATGGTTTGAGTAGCACCCGCCTGACTCATTTTGATATAGGGTCATTACAGGGGCTCAGCATTGATGTCGATGCCCGTTTCGTAACATGTGTGGTTATGCCATTGTGTTGCGATCTAATTGTACAGCACGCGACGTCTCTTAGGTTTATGTGGCGTACGCATATTCCAGCTACATGATTATTTCTACCTTATGTAAAGTGCCTTGACGGTTATAGTATTACCGTACGTAAGTCCCTTAGAATTTACTTCCGTACATTATACGCACCAAACATAAATACTCGACACTAAGGGTATGGGAGGGTACTATACTCGTAAAGGTCTAGATTGGTGTTGCTGTCCTCAGATCCGATGACACGGAGTTTCCCCTATGACCCAATCTGTGTAACCATACTTGGGATAAACGAGAGCCAGTTGACCGTTGAAGACCTGTTCGTTTAGTGAACAGTACAGCGGCCGTATTAATAGTACAACTGTTGTAAGTCGCTGTGGGGAACCAAGGAGCAATAAAGCCTGGCTTGCGTTTGAAGGTAACTCTTACCCCTTGTATTGAACTTAGCTTAATGTAATATGCACTCCTCCCCCATTGCCAAATCCAGCCTGCATCTACATTTATCTTGATTGCTATCCCTGGAAGGTACGGATTGATGTTACTGTATTGGTGTGTTATTCAGTGTACCATATATTCTGCATGTTAAGGGCGCGCGTGAAACTAGACAATATCGTTTTGGTATTTCTCAAATCATGGCGTTCTAATGAAGGCGAGTAACCGCGTCGTTCACGGTTTCCCGCCGTGATGACCATTTTTTCATTTACCACGCAGATTCTTCCACAGACCGGGCAGATTTACGATATGCCTTATATCGTATAAATGCTAACCTATCGTTGTGATATGCTGTGTAGGGTCTGTATAAAACCGATCAGCGCCGGGAACACCGTCCTCGATCAGATCAACTAGTGCAGATAATAAGGCTCCAACCCGACCACATGAGCTGTATATCTTCATGAACAGGACTAGTCTCTCTGCTCCGAAAGACCTAGATCGGGCTGTTATAATCGATAATATGTCTCCTACGTGCGAACTTTCAAAGAGGCCTCCGTTAGTCGCAAGATTACGCAATAATGCTCTGCAGATCATTTACAACATCGCTAACAACAACGCACATATTGCGCGTTGTCTGGCTACATTTCAGAGTCGTTTCGTAGACCTTCCCTTTGGAACGCTTCGTGTATTGCAGTAAACTGATGTTTTACAAACTGACGATTAAGCTGATGGGTGAAAATATCGTCACACGTATACAGAGGCAATATATTTGAGTCTTGAGGACTGCTTTCCGTTGTGTATACCACGCATTTCGTCATGATAAAATTTGTCTCGTTCGGGGCATCGGCATGATGACCGGGCGGTCAACCACTATGCGTGCACAATATCGACCTGCGCATGACATTTTATTAGGATGTTTTCGCCCACCTTCCTCTCTGGTTCTGCTAAACAGACCGCCGAGGGCCCCTTCAGGGGCACGCCCGCGTCTATTCCCGGCGTGATTGAAGCCGAGCAGTTCGACTTTGGCGGAGAAGGCGTGGCGTACTCCGATTCCACTATCAACAACATTCAAAAGGTGGGTGGAAAGGACGTAGCTGGTGACTAAGTGCGCATGAGGTGCCTCAAACTATGTCTTGTGTGGAGGGTCTCGGATCAGAATGTGGGGGTACTGTGCCCTGTATATGCTGTCGTGTGATCATTTGGACCGAGAGGCATGCATTGATAAGGGTACTACTGTGTATCTCATGGTTCTATGGGACTCCTTCTGGCGTGGGAATAGCTCAACACCCCACTCAAAACACGACCTTGATACATCGTCTACGTTTACTGAACAGCAATAACTTCATGACAAATCGTCGATTCACAAGCCGAATTCTACTTCAAAGGTCAAGCGGGATCCAAATAGTACTGGTTAGTTTCTCAGATACATGTCCCCGTCAGACGTATCAATTCCAGGCAAACAGTGCTACCCGTTGAGTAGCGCGTGTCAGAAGCTTCCGGTGCATAAGAGTGACGGCTTGGTAACTCGCGATGGTCTCGCTGGAGGAATATTTCGTGTGTATTTGGAGAGCATGTTGAGATGTGCAGAGGAATTTGATGGCAAAGCACATACGGCGCTTGACGGGTTCCTTGGCTCTCCCTGATGTTAATATTGATACGATGGCAGGCCTTTCGACCCAATGAGGCGGTCGACATCCACGCTTTAGACAAAGGTGGTTACAACATCGGCTACATCACTCTCGGCGAATATCTCCGGTTCAGCGTGAACGTCACGGAAGACGGTGAGATACACAAACTGCCCCGGCGTATCCTCGAGTGTGTCTATCATTGAACGTAGGAAGGCTTGCTCCGGTGAGCGGGAGCTACACGTTTACCTGATACAATACAAGGGCATGATGGACACTATAGCGCCATTCGTGCCATGACCTATCCGCGGCGTGCTCTCCATTTCGGGATGGCAAATGCTAGATGTGGTGTACCGTCAAGAGGCGAGTTCATCAATATACATCATACAACTTACGCACGACACCCCCTCCCCCCGTCATCGCAGTCGATGTGTCCTTCTTCAATTTCAAAGTGTCATCAGACAAATCCACTGGCTCTTTCCGTCTCGTCTCCGGCGGCACCGGGTGCGACGACTACACCACCGACCTTACCGGAGTTGTGGCGGTGCCGGACACCGGAGGATGGCAAGAATACATTAATATGGCAGTGTGAGTAATAGACGATTTGAATGGTGCTATGGTATCGAGTGTATACACTGTATTCGCCCATTCTCGCTACGTAACGTGTATTGGCCACTCGGGCGACCAGCTCGGCCCCCTCGCCACAAATTGAGTTCAACCTTGTACTGGCAGCGAAAGGTTTCAAACGCTCCCATGGCAGTATATTCCGTGAAAATAAAAACGATCTAAAGCATAAAAACCTGCAAACAATTGTGTTTTGTCACCCGGCCTGGTGGCTCTAAGGGGCTAGAACCAAACTGGGTGTAATAGTGGCCTCGACGCTTGCTACGATAGAGGTGCACCATGTTGTTTCTGAGCTTCTTACTTATAAAGCGTCATACCTCGCCGAAAAAACTTTTTGGAGGGAAATAAAAGTGCTGCCGGATGCGAAATCTCATGACCGAAGTATACCCTGAAACAGTTTCCGTCGCAAACATGAAACTCCGACGAATTTGGATTAAGGGGCCCGATCCTTCAGAAAACGATTCAGCCCAAAAGTGCTACCTCTACCGTAGCACTAGTCCCTCCCTATCGTTGTATCGGGCGATGCTTGGAACTGAACGTACCATAGCCGTTTTGCCGTCATTCGGGTGTTTCGCGACGTCTATTAGATAGGGATGCCTGGGTTATGAAAGGGTGCACGCAACTTACTACGACGCTATACATTTGAAGAATGTCAGCTGGGTGTTTACGCTTGCGAGGCGTACTACGACAGATGGTTGAAATTCCGAGCGAACTTTGTTGTCCCTACGGGGGGGTTCTACAACCCTTGCAGCTGAGGATATCGTACCCAGTGTCTTTTACATCCAATGTATACAATACCGTGTTCGTCATATGACCACTGGAGTCCATAAAATTGCGTTACCGGGCTAAGGTTGATTCAAAGTTTTGTTTAAGATGCGTACACAGCTCCTCAAGTAAATACTCGCACAAACATGAGGTGCAACGTCTACTGGTCGTAGTACGCTTCGGTTATTTGTTTCATACCGGGACCCCCGGGAGGGTTCATCGGGTCAAGCGTGAAATGTCATTTGCAATCCGTGTTTTTGATCGCGTTGTACAGCCCTCCAAGTTGAGGGGCCTAAGAACATTTGAGGTGTTATCCCTACCGTATATTGCGACTACAGTAGTAGTGTGGATTGGCGATGGGTGCCACCGAGGCAATCTTGGCTATGTTCGGAGGCTACATTAGCTGGGCCCTGGACCGTCTATGCGCACTGTATCACGCCCCCCCGCGGAAGCACGGGACGAGTCACGCACAGGTATTCGTCGAACGAGCTCGCCGCACTGTGTTTGGTGACGCGTGTGCCACGATGGGGGTACTGTACCGTTTGTTGGGCCAAACTATGTACTTAGTGACTACTCGTATACTTCTCAATTGAGGAACTACTCAACCATTCTATCTCGGAAACACCATTCGTTTTGCGTGTTGTGGCACCTAGGGCATGGCATGTTAATATCGGGTTGGCCATTCTTTGTTTCTCACGGGCGGGTTTGGCTGGGGTATAGCGTCACTTAAGCGAGGAGCCTCGGTAATAGTATGTGCACTGCTATATGTCGTGATATCAACCGGGACCGATGTCGGGAGGGTACAAGTGGTGCAACGATTCGGGAGTCGTTTGTGCGCACATATCACTGTATCACTTTATATACGGCGTGCCCTGCTCTTGATCGCCACGAAATTACTCGTATCCGACTTCGAGTTCTACCCGTTTTTGACGTAGCAAACCCACGAGCTACAAACAAAGCGAATGCCACCAAACACAACGCACGCCTATTTTAGGTTGCATTGACGGCCTTGAGCTCGATTGCCTGAATCTAGGCTTGGAAAAGAGCCTAAAGTCCACTCCTGTTTCCCGCCGTGGGGACCGTGCTGCCCTTGTTATGATTTCAAATATCGATTTCAATTGACGTCACAGATCCGGAGGAAGTGGTAGTGGTCTCAAAGCGGGACCAGCTTTCATTTGGCTATGCCCACTATCCGAGACATTCAACATCGACTACTTCACGCTGATGACATCCGCTGATCCCAAAGGGGCCTACGGAGGCCCTGCAACTGTCCCCGGCCTGATCGAGGCTGAGGAGTTCGACTACGGTGGTGAAGGCGTAGCATACTCGGACACGTCCGCTGTCAACATCCCGGGGGTAGGTTTGAAATGGGAAAGCTGTCTGGAATGGTCTCATGTGCTTGATACTTGTATTGTTTTGTGAATCTGGTTGAACTTTATTCAGGGGTAGATGGAGTTTAGTAGTGGTCGAACAATGCAGTATCAGGTACTAGGATGTGCCTTATGTGCGCGGAGGCTTACGTATGTGTGTGTCCGGCTTGTTTCACAGCGCTAGTGGGGCTAGGTGTCTGTGGTCTGCGCTCGGATACATGATACATGTCTGCTACGACAGGCCTCCCACTTACCGGGACAATTCACTAATTTACATATGACGGGGCTCGTAGGCCGAGGTATCCACCCACACTCGTTGAAACCCCATTTATATTCCACACGAGTGTCCGTTGTACATCTAGATCATGGGATTGGTCGTCCCATTTTGTGTTCCGTCTGTTGTTGCTGAGGTAGATATCTACTCCAGCGAGGACCGTCCGAGCAAACCGAAGTTACCCCTCTCGTTCCGTACACGGAGACTACGTCTCCGAGACAGACGTAGTGTAAAGGCCCTATAACCCATACTGGACATTGCTGATGTAGGTCACATTGACGGGCGAGAGCCATACGCCCAACACATCTACGGTGCGGATCGTTGAGTATCTGGCCTATAAACAAGTAGACAACGTTTTAAACTGACCACAACCATGTTATGGGCACGAATGCATGCTGCAATATAGGTAGTACACTGCCGACACGTTGTCCCCTACTGCCGAACACCTCAAATTCTGAGGAGCTACTCAATATGTCTAAACTATCGTTCAGTTTTTATAATATCATACGGTTCAATATTGTACAGTATTACAGGTCGTGGGGTAGTACATTGGGGTTGCTACTTAATTTGTTGTTAAAGCCAGATTTTAGAGGGGATCAAACGTTTGCCTGTAACAAGGAGCCTTGAAAAATGTTGTGTGCGCTTCCATTGCATGGGTCCACGCCAAACAGTTTGTCCGGCTGTGGTCAAACGATAAAGAAAGCACAACAACCTTGTCGACGCGCACAAACCTACCTCACGTGCCTGGGTTTGCCGATGCGACGACAGTCCTTTCGAGACACAGCCGTCGACGTCCACGCGCTAGACACAGGCGGTTACAACATCGGCTACATTACTCTCGGGGAATACCTGCGGTACACGGTGGTCGTCACGGGAAACTGTAAGTGACACGGTATGTACATCATTGGTTGTTGTTCTTCGGAGTAACCGTCGCACATACGAGTAGACGTGTCTGCCCCGCGGGAATCCCTGTTTCCCTCCAACACAATAACATGCTCAATAATCGGTTTGTCGTCCGGTGTAGACACATGCATCCGACGTAGACATGTGTCTTTGGTAGAAATATATGTTACACTCGACGATATGCATGAATGCGATGACGACGAAGGCTTGGCGTTTGACGTTTTTGGTTCTTGAATAGATTCATTATCGGATTGCTGTGTTAAGTAGCGTTGTAGCTAGGCAACTCCCCGCTCTAGCTTGCGAAACCCATGCGTGGTCCACGACTGTCACGGTCGCCGGAAAGCGTTCGTGAATAGACCACTTGTAGCCGTTGAGTGCTTTCCGTTGGGATAGTACGCGCTAGGCGCCGGGGCGCATAGTCACTAACCCGGCTGCAATTGTAATACATGGCGGACCGCGTGTCAACCCCCATTACGTTGTTGCAGTCGACTCCTTCAACTTCATCTTCGTGGTGTCATCAGCTCAAACCACTGGATCTTTCCGCATAGTATCCGGCGGCACCGGGTGTGCTGACTTCACGACCGATCTCAGTGGGATCGTGGCGGTGCCATACACCGGAGGATGGCAAAACTACCAGACTCTAACTGTGTGAGTTATCGACGCTATCTGATGGTACAATAAATCGAAATGCATTCCTGGACCTTTGGTTCGTCGACCGCACGTTTGGGGCATGTAACTGTGGAGTGTGTTTATTTGGTTCATATACTGCGTTTGATGGTGAGTTGGTCACCCCTGTACGCCATTTCATTTCATACATTAAAAATACCGACTGGGTCCCTCATCGGTGTTGCGTGTCGGTATTCTTACGTGTGCTCATGACAGTATAATTGACACGATCCGGCGTGAGCTCCACCGTGCGGCGTGGTGTCTGACAGTGTACCTGCTCTGAACCTCCCGCTCGATCGTGCATCATATGTGTCCTAATCATAAGGGGTCAAAGTAGTAGGAAATGTTCATACTGTCACCCACGGTGTTGGAAATACAAAAACGTCTCCTGAAGGTCATGCATGAAATCAGTACCTGCTGAACAAAAATGCAACGACATCTAAGCTGTGAGATCGTTGCGCGTGAGGTTCGATCTATGAACCGGACGGGATAGCTGAGTCATGGGACTTGAAAATGCCACCTCCCGCCAAACACACCTCTCACGGAGATCGTTGATATCCCGTCGCTGTGTTCCTGGTGATTGCCATCGCAGTTCCGGCCCAACGGACGGAGGGCTTGCAGCCGGGAAAGCCCAGATATGGCTGTGTCCAGTCTCCGAGACGTTCAACATCGACTCCTTCACCATGGAGGGCGTGGCAGCATCATCTGCAGCCTATGGTGGCATCCCCCCAACCGTTCCGGGTCTGATCGAGGCAGAGGGTTTCGACGTCGGCGGTCAAGGGGTGGCGTACTACGACAAGACCCCCGCCAACATGGGTAACGTGAGACGCTTGCGGACGCATGCTACGATAGAGGTGCACCATATTGGTTCTGAGCTCCTCGCTTAAGGAGCGTCGTACCTCACCGAAAAAAATGATTTTGAAGGAACATAAAAGTGCTGCCGGATGCGAAATCTCATGACCGAAGTATACTCTGAAAAAATATTCGTCACAAAAATGAAAGTCCGACGAATTTGGGTTAAGGTGCCCGATCGTTCAGGAAACGATTCAGCCAAAAACTGCTACCTCTACCGTAGCACGCGGTCTGCGGTGATATAGGGGCGGCCTTTGTATGACTCGTATGTTTCTGACTGGCCGAAAGCTCATTAGTTGCATATCGTTGGAATACCAACAGTATTGATTTCGAACTGCCCCATTTGGATTCTGATTGGCTGGGGCTTCTTATTCAAGTGTCGTCGGAATGCGAATACCAGCATTTTGCAATATTTTCGTTATAGACGTGTTAGGTCCTGGGATCGTTTTTTGGGGTGAACGGTTCAGCTTATTTCAAAACCTGGTTTTTGGTGATAAATCTATTTCTGAGGTGACGGGCCTCATAAATAATTACGGGTCACTTTTATCGTACCACCGCCTCCTGAGCAATGCGGTTAGCTCAACTAATGGGGGGTATTTATTCTTTGGAGCGCAGTATGGCTGGTCGTGCGACGTATGCATGGGTCCATTATTCTTGTCGTATAATAGTATCGGTGATAGGATTTTGAATAGACAATAAGATCGTGTAAAATACACTGAACTTGCCGAAACCAGTGCGTGTTCTGTGTTGCTGTTGTGCACGCCTTAAAGTAACGGAGTCTTGCTCAGAGTTTAGAGTTAGCCACTTTGGGTTGAGTGTTCGGACCTATCACATATGCGAGGATATTATCCGCCGTTCGTCATACCTCGTTGCAAGTACGAGGTTGTCAACGTTTGAGACTGGTGCTACGCCAGAGGTACTCGTAGCAGTTGCAGTATTTGTTTTCGGGCGTTTCGCTAGAGATGTCCCATGCCTAACCCTAAGCCAATTTTCGAGAAGATATGACGCCTAGCAAAAAAGGACAAACGCATATCCTAGGTGACATCGAGAAAAGGTGCGCGAACCAATTGGCATATACATATATATATCACACCGGATGATACTATCTCAGTTGAGGGGCTCCGTTAGCCAGTTAGGTTTCGGCGGCCAAACTGTGTTATCCCGTCAACTATGATGGCACGCGCCAACGTTTTATATACTGCAGTTGGCATGGTTCTTTTTACTTTGACCTCTCACTACGGAGAACTCGGCGATGGAGGTTGTTTGGCGACGACAACAATACGGGGAAGTAGCACCAAAAACTCTCGTTTATGGCTCAAGGACTAAACAACATGTTACACGGAATATCGTTGTAGTGCGTGAATGATTAGCCATTCAAGTGGTGCAATGCAGCCAGATTGACGTATATATCAAGCGGAATTAATAGTGTGTTAGCCCCCAATCCCGCAGCCGAGGGGCTGGCGCGGTAATCGTGCTGGTAGTAGTATTGGCCTTTCAAAAACTGTTCATTCTAAAGCGAAACGAACATGCTATGGCTTGTTCTGTCGCGCCACCCCGTTAAAAGCGTCTAACCTTGTTGCAGTCATGCCCCTGTATTCGAGTAAGAAGCTCAGGGTTTTCGATGAAGGGGGTTGCCTGGAGTAGGGATGTGACAAAGTGTCAAACTATCGGTTCCCCGATGCCGATGACATACACGTGCATTCGGTGTTTCATGGGTCTACTACCTCTGCAGGCGTATCGAACAGATGAAAGCGTGGACATTGAAGCCTTGGATGGCGGTGGCTACAAGGTCGGCAACATCACTAGGGGCGAATTTCTGCGATACTCCGTGGATGTTACGGCAGACGGTACGTGGCTCAAGAGCAAAAACACATATTTTCTCGCAGGGAGTAACTGGATAATGGCTACGTGACAAGAGGGTTATATTGGCGACCAGCACAAGCACGCTATGGGGCGAGGGACACGGTTGTGGCTGAAGCAATAGGTTCGCAATGTTCATATCCCCGCCCGGTGGGTCCTGTGGGGCACCCCCGCTGCCTAGTGCTGCATCTCAATAATTTGTGATAGCTTCGTGCTCTTGTTGAGCATCTCATACCTCTGGTAAACGCCTTACACCAGGTATAGGGCACTGTCGCGGGAATCTGCTCCAAAATACTACTGGTATGATGCACCTGATATTTGCATTACTTTGTCCCGTGGCCACACCCTATCGCAGTCGACACTTTCTTTTTCAGCTTCGTGCTTTCTTCAAACAAGGGTACTGCCTCGTTTCAAATTGTCTCCGGCGGCACCGGGTGCGACGACTTCACGACGAATCTTAGCGGGCGCGTGACCGTGCCGCACACCGGAGGGTTCAGAAGGCTCAAGACCGTGCTAGTGTGAGTTTCCGACGCAGCCGGCAGCGAATCTCTTTGACCGGATAGCGTTCGTGATTGTGGCCGAGAACGTAGGCACATCTTGCTCCGTACACTCAGTGTTTCGTTCAAGCTCTGAGCACACGTGAGAACGGCCTGGTGTGTGTCCGTTCAAGTGGTGACAACGAAGGAGTCTCGCGCGTTTGTTTCGCGACCAACGACGCCGCAACGAGTCTGTGCTCCGTGCTACTAATTGCATCTAGTAGGGAGGAGATGGCCAGTCGCGATACGAAGCCATTGGTTTTACATATACTCTAGAGTTTGTGTATCTTCGCCATAAACGGAGAATTTCATGAGTAGAGCAATAAGTACTCGTATCGAAGCTGATTGAGTTAGTGTATGTGCCGCTGAGTGGATGTACATAATAGGGTGGACTTACACCAGATAATCGCTCGGAACTACTTAATAAATGCACGTTGCAAAATCGGGACTTACGCAGTATTGCCGATATCCCAACAGGGAAAAACATAGTTACAAACAACATCTACGCGGAACGAAGGATGTCCGACCACCGCCATGATATTAGACAGTCGTGCTTGTAGTTTCGGCGGTCGTCACATTTGTTTCTAAGCCACGAACAATCGAGAGTTCCAAACATGACAACTAATCACCAACCCAATAGGATGACGAGACTATATCGGTCGATGTTCCATAACAACATTCTTGCAGACCATCCAGTGCCTCTAAACCTACTGCCGCATCTGGCGGCATTCGTCCTTGATTCCCATGAGTAGGCAGCATAGGAAGTAAAGCGGAATAATCCGTTGGGGTGTGGGTGGAATATATGCACTCTACATCTGTTGGAACTCAATTTTAACCGCTGTAGATGAACCGTCACACCGAACCTTGTTCTGCAGGCTATGAAGTTGTGCAGAATGCCGAGTCCATGGTTCCCGCTACGAATTACATAGTTCAGGGAGCCTGGTTGTAGCGGTAAAATCTTGTTTCTCAAGCAAACCCTGATGAGGGCATCGCGCGGATCGGGCGAAACGATTGGTGTTGTCGATTCGACCATAGCCTTTGTCTGCAGTACATGCCCAATTATTGAGATAATTAAACAGGTGTGCTTCAATTAGGGACTTGGCGCACCAGTATAGCGCACCAGTAATAGCTGCTGAGGGATACCATTCGCCCTGCGAAGTCTTGAAGAAAAAACAATACAAAGCAGCATTTTCGCACTATTAGGTGCAGGCGATGTTGGGTTTGGGAAGCATTTATGGATTTGATTAATAATTGTGTCAATCGAGTTTAGTACTTCCAAATAGACCACCGACGCAAGGGAGCGATTCTACCAAACGTGGTACGAACCGAAGAACCCATGTTTTTACCTGCGGGTATTGTCGGCAAGTTAACGCATCGCAGGCGCTAGGTTTCACGCTCATTCCCTTTAAAACCGAAATTCCGTGCAAAGCTGAGGAATCATATATGGTAAGTATGTTCGTAAAAGAACGTATGATAAACTTAAGCGGACGAACAGAAACTGCACCTTGTCTCAACACGCTTTCCTGACTCTGACGCCCTTTACGTTTCAACGACCTTATAGTAAGAGTCGTTTCATTCCGGTGTTGTCGTTCGCCGTTGTTATCGGTGTCGCTGACGTCACGGTCACAGGTCCGGCCAAGGTGACGGTGGTCTAGCCGCTGGCCCCGCTGTGATCTGGTTGTGCGTAATAACTTCCAGCTTCAATATCGACTCTTTCACTATGTCTGCTGACGAGGTCAAGTCAACCCCCTACAGCGGCACCCCCATCTCCATTCCTGGACTGATTGAGGCAGAGTTTTTCGACAAGGGCGGCCAAGCTTTGGCGTACTACGACGACAGTCCTACGAACAAGGGCAATGTGAGTGCCCCAACAGCTGGAATTGTTGATGCATGGGTGAATCCTGAACCTTGGTGGCGGACTCGTAGGTGGTCGAGTCCTGGAGACAACGCATGTCTGCATTCGGACCGTACAGGAACCGTGAGACCAGCTCCTAGTAATGAAGCCAAGCGTTGAAAACAGCAACGTCAACAAAACGTATGTTATAATACGCACGATCGGGATGCAAGGTTATGGACTGGATGTACAAACGTTCTGCTTTTGGTATGCGTGTTGGACCAAATAGCCCATGCCCAATTATCGTCAATACTGTCTGTTGTTGTATCCACACCACTTGCGTACTTACGTCTCCTTCAACGTCCTGTCGTCGCTTCAATTCGTACATAGTTTAGGACCAATGAAATGTATCTGCTGCAGCATACGATTACACCCATACGTGTCGTGCAGTTTGCGTTTATCTCAATGACGTACATAGCTCGTTTGGCAAATCTGACCCTCGTAGCGGGTTGCTTGTCGTCCGTATATTCCCCGACCTCGTATGATGTTCTCGTTTGGGCCCAGCTTGGATGGTTTCAGGCAACAATATGCATACCAACTTGCACACTTCTCCCGGATAGCGGTAGGCAAGTTTAAACATTACTAATTATGTTTCGCGACAACAGGTTACCGCCGCTACTGCGGAGTCTATTACCCCTAGGCATCTAAGTACGCTTCTGCCGCACATTCACTCGATTTAGAGAAAAACAAACGTCCATCGATATGCCACCCATATTATGGCTCGCTAGCCCTGCCTCTCTGAAGGAGTGCATTGTGTACCGCTTGTCTTCTACACGAGTCGCTCATGGATGCGTCTGAAAGTTGGCGAAAACCAGCGCCGGCGGCAACGGCAGCAGTTTCCCCGTCTACCAGACTTCCAGAATCATCGGGAACAGGTAGCCTGATCTCTCTGCAACTGACCACTGCAAAACACCGGGGCCTGACAATATCGGACCGTGGCCACGATCGCGCAACTTGTTGAGCAGACTAGAGTCTTCGCTACCATATCCTCGAGGGAGGAATTTTACAACGCCTTTCCGAGAACACGATTGTCCGTGAACTCTTCGACTCCCACCATATGTCCCACTTGTGTCGCGGCTACTCTGCACTGTTAGTGTATGTCACCCGCTCCGGAAGTCCACGTCAAACCCCGCGCATTCCGTGGCGAATGCACACGTAGTCGCGAACGCCGTCCTTGTGATAGGGGTACCCGAATTTACCTTCCTTTGACAGTACGAGCGCGCGCGCGGCAAATCGGGAACCAGAGCTCGTGCACGTCTGGGAGAACGATCACGGTGTTTGCTCTACACTCGGTCATGGGTTGTACAACATGTCCTACCACAACTAGGGGCGGGAAGCAATATCCAATCCCCGTCGTGTTTCCATCCGGAGTAACGACGTTGTTGACGAATACCCAGGGCGTATCCCCGCCCATCCCTCACAGTGCCGCTGTAAATGAGACATAAGCAATTTAAAAAGGCAACATCCGACTTTCACCCGTTCCCGTTGCGGAATATTCCGGGGCAATGTCGGGGGATTCCTTGAGGTCCACGAGTCCCAAACAGTACGAGGGCTCATGCATGGAGTACGTGAGATCGAGCTACTCTCATATTGCCAATATTTGCTTCGACATGCCAAACCCTTCACGTATCTTTAGTGCACGTACATTATAGGTGCACGCTGTCATATCATTCAAGAGCGTACACACATCTATATCTGTGTAAGATACCAAGTCCTCGATAAGCTTGTCACATACACTCCTACACAGCAAGTTTCTGCAATATTTACAGTGGTGTGTGTCGACGGCCGCCGCTGTTTCTATAGGTATTTCAAGTATTTGTATATGAGAAGTGGTAGCCGGTTAAATAAAAAATAAATTACTCCCGTACGCCAAACAAAGTGGATCATGGAACATAACCGACTCTACTCGAATTATAGACAACCGGATTTCGCTAGCCAGCGCGTCTCCAGGGGCAAAAAATCAACTCCACAGCAGTGGTACGTGGCCTCTATCGCCCGGTGGGGTTGATATTAACCTCGTGGGTAGTCGGAACAGGTGCTGTCGCCTTTACACGAGGCACGAAGCATCTGACCCCAACAGGACAATCTGAGAGTATGTGGTCTGCTCCTAGACCCATCGGCCCGAACGTATCGAGAACCTCCCGAACCCGGCCGGCTACCATACAACATGCCCATCGTCCAAGCAGAGTTAAAACCACGGGTGACCGCCACAGAGGTTTCGTCCGATATGTATTGCAGTGCTTGCTGTTTGCATGCACGGCACGGTTTGGCCCCCGGGTCGCGCAGCGTTTTACTACAGTAGACCTTCACCTGTATCTACACATATTCATCCAAACTCTCGGTACACGTTCTCGTGACCGTCAGGCGACCTTCGGTGAGCAACTGGACAACGCCACCAACACGTTTAGTTTGTGCGAGCTGCGCGAGGATCAAGCTTGGTTCCAGTCCGAATACTTGTTGTCGACGCCAACGCGCGGAAACAATGCGCGGAGCACGCCGTATCAGGATACCCTAAAGCACCATTTTCCGACCGTAATTTCCTGTGGTGGTAGGTGCATGTGGTTGAACCCGAACGTGTTCTTCCCCAAACAGTACTGTTGTGTAAAAAAAAACATGGCCGTAGACAGTTGTATGCTGTGCACTTAGCGTAGTATATGAAGACCTACAGTATTTCTTGCGTCAAGTGTTGAGCAATTAGAACTCGTCCAACCACTAATGGACTGGGCTCATTCATAGATCACCCAAGCCACCAGCTGTTTTGATCAGCGCTTCCTTGGTCCCGCTTTGGAGGCCTCGTGTCCTAAACCCACGACTCTGCGCGTTCGACAAACTACTGTAGGAACATTGCCAATGAATCACAACAGCGCGGCGACGTAATGGCCTGGTTCGTTTCATAAGGAGTAGAGGCTAGCGCTTGGTGGGGGTAGGGATCGAAGCAATGTGTTGGTCACATATGTTTGGTGGCTGTTCTTGCGCCAACAAATGTATCGAAATAGCCTCCCCACCGATCGGCTCCGACAGCATCTAGAGTAGATTAAACGTCAGTGTAGTGTTTTCGATAAAAGCAAACAACAAAAACTACTTTCCTTCCAATGAAAAAGTGAATTCTCTTCTATTCATGATATCGGTGTGATTGCAATAGAAGCAAACCAAATCGTGCAGGTGACGCCTTTTAAAAGTAGCAAGGAAAATGAGGAGGTAAGTCGATGTGCCAGCCAAAGCAAATAACAACGAAACCAAACAAACATCATATGTGATGTGTAGCAACGTCAGCCCAGCAACGGTGGCGGCAGCAGAGATAGCAGCAGAACCGCCGCTGCTTTACCACGACCGCACGCCGAAGCACAGCTTGCGACAGCTACGTGGCGAAAGCTGACGGCAGCATTCACAAGAGCAATATACACAAACAACAACAACAGCAGCAGCACAAGCGAAAGCTTTAATTTTTGCTCGTTTTGATTTTGGGACTGACTATTCTTGTCGTCGTGTGCTGCCGCTGCTGCTGCCCTCGACCTACTCGCGACACCGCGCCGGCGCGCTCTGCTCTGAGAAAGCCGGGCGCCAAATATGCATAGACCGTGGCGGCGCGCCGCCGCTACTGCTGGTGTTACCGCAAGCGTGGTGGACGTTAAATGATACAATACGAGCTGATATCCTGTCGCGCTGTACAGTAGAGGCGGTACCAGCACGGGTACGAGCATAGTACGAATAGTCGTTTCTGAACGATGAATTCTCCACGACACGAAGCCGGCGGGAGCGTATACCGTAGCGAGCTGGCGGGAGTTCGCCGGCTCCCCGCTGGCCAAATCCGACGTCATTCATCCGTGTCATACTCTGGTTAGACTCTGTGCTCCCAGCAGTTGTTGTGTTGTGTACAGCAGCAAGCAACACAAGTTCGTGCGTGCGAGGCATGGGAGACTTCTCGGAATTTATGAGCCAATGATACTGAGAGACAACAGTTTCCGCACCGTTTGATCAAATCCTGCATTCGATGTATATTTTTTGTGAACGAAAGTAAAAAGAAAACGCTACCGCCAACACTCTATTGCAGTGCGATTCCCTTGCCTGCATGTCTTGTATGTAGCCTCCTACGTTGTCGTTTACACCAGCACCCGTGATAGCTTACAGACGGTGGTGCTTCGAAACAACTGTGATGAGGGGTATCCATCCTTCATACAGCCTTCTGTCCCCGACTCGTGCCCTGGTCTTCATGAAATAATGATAGCGTGTGTGTTTTTAGTCCTTCAGCGTTTTAGCCTCCCGGGGGGTTGGCTAGGTCACACTGTAGCGCTTTCCGCGACGAAGTAAATGTTTGTCTGAAAGTTTCTTCGGTTTGACTGTTAGGGGTGACAAACACGGCCCCGTGCTTTGTTGTGTTGTCACCAAGAGCATCGATGTTTAAAACAAAGAGAAACATTCAAAGTTCCCCTATGTTTGGTTGCAGAGGAATATTACGGTAGATGTTTGCATTTTGTTTCTCGACATGTTCGGGCATAATGAGCTCCTCAAGTCAGCAAGTATCGGTCAGATTGCTATTTTTACTACTGCAGAGCAGTATACTACCTTGTATGTGTTTGAGGAATATTTCTTCTAAATCGTGACTCGGTTGCACTAATAATCGTGTTCGGAGTAATGCTGCTGGTGACATATCTCAGAGTACAAGGCACCACCCCTGCCTGTCATTGCCCTGCGCTGAGGGTAGCATCTTGACCCGTCCCGTGATCAGAATGCGGTAACGTACGCTAATGCCCTACATCGCCCACGCCGTCTGAGTGATCTTCCTCCATTTCGACTACGGACCAGGCGTTCAGGACCAAAGAAGCCGTTGACATCGGAAAAGTGGATAATGGTTACTTCATCGGATGGATCGCAGACGGCGAATATCTTCAGTATACTGTGGACATTTCAAAAGACGGTGAGCGACAGAAAACAACGCCTTTGTGTGCGAGTCGTCTACGTTCGACGCATGGTTCACGTTTCGGAATATTGTTATGTATTTCTTCGTCATTGACTATTACTTGGTTGTTTCCGGGATTTTTGAGCTTTTATGTTTCGACCATAGCCCAAATATTCTACGACGATAGGTCAAGCAGGTGGGGGAAGGGCAATGGTGTCGAGCATTATTCGCTTCCTCATGGTTGTCGCGTGCTCATGTACTACCTCTTGGCAACCATTCTCTTTCGCCGGCGCCTCTTGGGTTGTGATGATGCGGAAGTAGTGGAATACGTGTATCGCTGTCCTCTGTGCTCTCCTCTTTCATAGTACCGCCACTAAACACCGTTCACATGGGGCTAAATTAGCCAAGGTACTGTACTACGCAACTTAGGTATATGGTCCCAACAGAAATCGAAACAATACCCTATTGCCTCCCCTTGCCCGCCGCAGTTACTGCATTTAACTTTAGCTTCCGGGTGGCTGCCCCGAAGAAGAATTCGGGCTCGTTCCGCGTCGTCGCCGGTGGTAAGGCATGCAATGACTACACTACAGACCTCAGTGGACTCGTGACAGCGCCCACTGCTGGGTGGTCAAAGTTCCAGGACGTGAAAGTGTGAGTATGAAATCTGTCGCTCAGCTTCTGTGCGTTTTGACCACCTACAGAGGTCCTATGGTTGAAGATTCATCGTTGAGTACTGTCGTCGCGGAACTACCTGCTCGAAGGCAGCCCGCCGTATAGATTGTTTGGCAAATGAACTTTGATGTATCCTGGAAGACTGTAGGCATGCGTTTCGATCCTACTCAGAGAAGTTGCGTACATCGTCACTTGAACGTTTTGCTCAAGCGCCTATTGGCGGACCCTACGCTCTTCAGGCGGTAACATACTTCGTTCCCTCCTTGTTATATCAGCGTCAGCGGCGGCACTGGCGGCCTACCTGCTGGCGTGAGTACTATCCGACTGTGCGTCGTTGGCGCTCGCTTCAGCATCGACTCCTTCGTCATGGAGTACAAGTAGCGCTACGGTAAGCGGATCGCTTTTGAGACCAGTATAATCAGCCGATGACAGCTACTTGGTATGCGAGTGACCACAAATTTCTAAAAGATATATTGTGTTTAAGCTTGTAAATTATCACAAACCGGCAACGCCATGGGGTGACTAGATAGGCTGCCAAAGTGAGTGAGGTACAAAGCTACTCGCCAGGGTGGCGTAAACGCCGCAGTGAAAATAACCATGGAATTATACCCACCCCACTACCGCAGCGCTAGTCCGTGGTGGACAAACTTGCTGTTGAGATCGGCGACGGAAGCAGACATCCGAGACAGGCGTAAGCTAGTGTTATGCTTAGTCAACAGCCGTCGGTCATATCCTTTGTACTGCTCCAGTGCCTGGCCCTAACGCTGGCATACATGACCTAGCCAAACGTATGGCCTCGCCACGGAGTGCACGGTCAAACCTAACGATTAGCGAGCCACGCGACTATAAAGGTATGATTTGTTTTCCCAAACACATTTCGACTGATGGGGATATAATTCTGAGGGAGTTACCAACGCCCTTCACCGGCTGAATACTTCGAGCGTCGCACTGCTCATCTTGATTCGTGGTTTGTCAGCTTGTGGGTGTGTCAGCGAGGAGCGTAATAATTGTTGGTTTAAACCGCTACCGTGACATACGCGTAGCGAAAAGTGCATTCGTGCTACTTACAGGAGTACGCCGTCCATTGATTTTGGTGATATCGTGCATAATTGATTCTGCACGATTAAGACGTTCATGACCCCCCTCCCTCCCTCCCTCCCTCCCGATGACTCCCACCCCTCCCCCCGGCCCTCGCTGCCGGCCGAACAACTTTACTACGCTGGGCCCTGTTTGTCTGCATCATCTACCGAATACATATCGTTCGCTTCACACCACAGACGAAGGTCTGTACTGCTACGACTTCGAACTCGTGCTACTGTTTGGGTTACACTTATGAGCCTGGAGCTCTCCCAATGACGGGGCCCATGAATCCGCAGGCTTTGCCCTTATCGTAGCACGGGTCCCAATAAATCATGCAAATGGCTGGGAAACCCACGCTTGTGCTTGTGGCATGCAAGGGTGGGGGGCGCACGTTTGAAAAGGGGGAGGGGTGAAGAGGATGGAGGTAATATACAGTAAAAAACGTGTTGGGGGTATCTGGTCTCATCGCAGCGTTCAGGTGCAGCCCAGCTACGGTCTTGCTCGAGCTACTGCTTTCTATATGGGTAGGGCAAGGTGTTACGTTCCACGGCCGACGCCGCTTCGTTTCGTCGGCAGTGTCTATTTTTGTGACAACACGTGTATGTTGCTCTCGTTGTAACTCCGTACTGGGATTTTCATGCGTTTGCGGTGAAAGGGGAAAAAACAAGAAATTAGTCATGTACGTTTCCTCTCTTGTCGCCTATCTCAGCGGACCGGCTGAGGGTGGGTGCAGTCGTATGTAGCATGTTAACAATGCTGTTGTGTCGCTATTCCTGGTACAACGTAGGTGCGCTATGCTCAAGACCCAACAGGGATGTAAGAAGAGAGATGGCCAACATCCTTCACCTTCACCTTGTCCTCTTGGAGTTTTAGAGTGTGTTCCGGGTTGGTGGTATTTTTGTCCACGGCCGTCTCTGCCAGATTCGGTGACACTACTGCTGGGTACTGGCGACAGTTGCAGACCCCCTCATATCCGTGAAAAGCAATTGGACCACGGAATCCCTCTGTTCTACGAGATTGCGGGTGTATGTTGAATAGTTTGTTTTTGGTATTGGGTGAGAAGCACGATACAAACGCCGTTCGATCGGGTTTCGAGGCTGACGTTTCTTATGATATAATGATATCCGTCGTAATTATCGAGGAATTGTGATGCCCGATGACCGCTTCACGCTGTGATAGCGAAAACAAAGTGATTATTGACTCCGCGTTTAGAAATGTTTTCAACTTGAGCACGTACTAAAGCATCAATACGAAGCCAGCTAAGACGGAGATAACATAGCATGGATGGACTCATCATGAAAAAGGAATAGTGGGGTGAATCACGGTTGACTGTTGTCGAGGTTCCGCCGTGCTTGCCACAGAAGTCGAGTATCAGGGACGCGGTTACCCCCTAGCGGTTCCCGTTTGAGCTGGCCAGGAGTGGCGGGTGTGCGTCCAAATGTATTGTGGTTCCATATGGATAAAATTGCTAGGTATGAATACGTTCGTGTTTTATCAAGTACGCAGGAGGTACTGCTGCATAAGTAGACGAATTGTCAAATAGCAGGAGTAGGCGTTGAGGAACGTTTCTGCGTGCTCATCGACGCATTTCTGAGAGAGAGGTGATAACGGCGTGCTCCGAAGGCATCATGATTCCATGTTGGTATTGTGTTTGTATATCAATTCTTCTCTGCCTTGCTCGCAAGTACGCAGGTACGCAAAACATAACTCTGCATACATAGTTGAATGATGAATGACTATCGGGAGTCAATGGTCGTGCATAGTTGTCAGATATCCTTGCTTCCCACAGCAGAGAGTACTGAGGAACATTTTTGCCGTCTCAGCGGCAAACCAGAAACGAAGACCAAATTAGTGTGACCCGAAGGTGGCATGATTCCATACTCCTAAGGGATTGCGCTTCGCTTGTCTACCTGCACCAAATCTCAAACCACCAACGATGCTTGATTGCGAATATTGGAGACGATTGATTGATCGGAAGTTCTTCACTCCGACTCTTGTCGCCATTCTCGCACTACAATGTTTGACCCGGAGGTTTGGTGTGGCAGTACCGTATACGACAGTGTATATCACCCCCCCCTGGGGTAAATTTCAAAGATAGTTTTCTCGTCAACCAGGGGGACACAGACAACGAAATATGCTGCTTTCGGAGCATCTCGTCCGGATCTTTCCATAGACGGGTCGCTCGGTGTTAGCTCTCGACCGGCCGTTGAGGAACATCGGCGTTAAAATTAATCAGAAAGGGTGTGGTATACACTGTCATATACTGTAGGCGGACTTTGCATTCGATGACCGGGGGCGAGGACGCGATCACAAATTGGCAGCGATTTGGTACCTCCGGTTGCTACTCTTGACATATGACAACCAATCGATTTCGGGATACAACACAGCAAGGATGCTGCTACGAACGATCTCGCTTCTTTCTCGCCTGTGTTTTGAGTGCGCTACTCCGCTGTGGCGGACGCGAAGGCCACGTGACTTAAACATGGAAGCAGTTGAGCTTCTCCACTTACCATTGACAAACCCTTACCAGGAACTTTTATATGTTCTGTACGCCCCGTGCGACAGTACCCCGGGTAAGATATTATATACCCGCACGTAACCTCTCAATTATGTCCGCCTGCGTCACAATACCCGGACCTTCTGTGAGTTCTGTAATACTTTCATACCCGCACCCGGAACTTCCGTAGGCTCACCAACACTCCCATACCCATACCCTAACTCCACAAACCCTACAGAACACAAGTTTAACCTTTCATATTCGATATTGTATGATACATACTTGGTATGTACGTCTATACCACGCGTTTCGACATCTTCGGGCGAAACGAAACCAAGCAAATCTAATAAACACGATATGGACGTGAGCATTGGAAATTAACGTAAAGCTTACTCGAAATAACATTTTTGTGTTGGCTGGCCTACACTGTGCTGCTGTACTCAATTACAGCGTCACCGATGTATTGCTGTGCCATGAGGTGATGTGACCATGTGACCACACATCAGTAGTAGTGTTTTATCGTCTGGAGAATGAAATATTATAGTAATCAACGACGCTTGATACGCTTACATGTCGACGGATCGACGTATGGGAAAGTGGACGTTTGTAATACCCACACCGGTTGCCAGTCGCCGGTTCTGCATCCAGACCTCAACAGCACAAACCCGAGCTTCAGGACTGTGTGGGTTGGACGATATGCTGACCGTACTGCAACGCCATTGCGGAGTACAACATCCCCAATGGACTTGAGAAGAGTGGTAAAAATGTAATTATCCCATACCTACAGTATATGATCGTAGGTACAGTAACGATTCGTTGAGTAAAACCTACCACCTAAACCACCCCAGTGAAGCGCACACACACAACGCGCGATCGAAGTACGCGTACAGCATAACGGCGAGCCTTTGCAGGTTTAAACGAGTTTGGAGGAAATTCTTGATCCCCGAGCTACACTGCTGTACTACTCAGAGTGAAAAGGACAAAGACGTCTGTGCATTAAGCGGTGTGTGGTCTCGACAGTGAAGAACCCTGCTGGTTGCTTCGGTGATAGGAGCTGCTTCGACGGCCGACGCAAACATAAGGACGCAAGAAGCGCACGGTGTTTTGCACTTGGTTCCGCCCAACTTGTCCGAGATTCTACGCCGAGTCGACCAACTCTTTGCTGCGGCCGTTCCTGCAGGTGTTGTGGTGGTGTGGTTAGGGTGAGTTATGTGTCATTCTCTCGGATTGATTGTGCAATCCTTCACCACTGCGACTGGCGAACAACCAGTGCAATTGTGTATACCTGGTATATTACCGTTACGTACGCCATAAACGCGTGTCCCGTAGTTGATACGTGGTACGCGCAGATAGGTTTTCGTCATTCGCGTTGTATACCAGGAAATTCGCACGTGTGGGGTATGCGTATGCCGATCTATCCATGTACCCGTCGACATCCAGCACACAGCAGTGTCCTTGCCTATACTTCATTCTAGATAGAAAATTGTTATGTGGTAATACAACCAAGACAGCCACACACATACTTATAAAGCAGTAAGCGGAGCAGAGCAATGCCATATGCGACAGGCACGACCTACCATGCTAGCATTCCAGCAGCGTGAAAGATAAAGAAATATAGTAAAAGCGAAAAGGGAAACAAATATATATTATTAAATGCTGCTATTCTGTCTGTCTGTCTGTCTGTCTGTCTGTCTGTAATTGAGCAGCGCTATCCAGAGCGGTTCAGCCCCACCTTGCCCCATGGGTAGGGAGGCTGGGTGCCACAACCCGCAGAACACTGGGTCCCACGCCGCGCCGAGCCGTGGCCGTGGCGCAATCCCGATACAGTTCTGGCAGCCATCTAGCCAGCCTACCTGCTGACTTACAATTTTTGAATTACTATTCTGGCAGCTGATTGGTTGCCCAAATCCATGCCAGTGGCTGCTGTCTCTTTCTAGAACATCGGTGTTGAAAAGAGCCACCGAGGTTCCGTCAAACCCGGGGAGGATACGATCCCATCCCCGGATTATAAATCCCTCCATATATCTACAACTCAGACCAACCGGGGACAAAAACGGCATTTTCCCGGGTCGACACTGCCCCGCACGGTATAGAAACCCCACCCCCATCAGTTGGTCACTGATTGGCTGAGGCTCAGGGGGCCAGTGGCACCCGGGGACGATAAATTCCCATCCCCGGATAAAATATCCTTCCATACATCTACAACTCCAACCGCACGGGGACGCAAACGGACATCCCCGGTCGATACCGCCTCGCAAGGTGTGGAAACCCCAATACCACGGGAAACGTTACGATTGCCTGGCCCTCATAGAGCCAGCGTGTGGCGAGAGTTGCCCCTCGGGGCAACGTCGAAGTCCCGCCGCACCCGGGGATGATAAGTTCCTACCCGCGGGTCGTGAATCCTTCCATACATCTACAAATTCAACAACCCGGGGACGAAAACGGACATCCCCCGGGTCGATTCCGCCCCGCAAGGCGTGGAAACCCCACCACTACTGGCTGATTGCTGATTTGGCTGGGGCGCCGGAGTTCATAGAGCCAGCACGCAGCAAGAGTTGCCGCTCGCGGCAACGGCGGGGTCGGGGATGATATGATCACATCCCCGGGTAATAAATCCTTCCATACATTAACAACTCCAACGACCCGGGGACGCAAACGGACATCCCCCGGATCGATACCGCTTCGCAAGGTGTGGAAAACACGATACGACGGGAAAACTTACGGTTGCCTGACCCTCGTAGAGCCAGCGTGCGGCGAGAGTTGCCCCTCGGGGCAACGTCGAAGTCCCGCCGCACCCGGGGATGATAAATTCCTATCCCCGGGTCACGAATCTTTCCATACATCTACAACTCCAACAACCCGGGGACGAAAAAAGACACTCCCCGGGCTCGAATCCGCCCCGCAAGGTGTGTAAACCCCACCACCACTGCCTGATTGCTGATTTAGCTGGGGCGCTAGAGTTCATATAGCCAACACGCAGCCAGGGTTGCCCCTCGGGGCAACAGTGAGGTCCCGCCGCACCCGGAGATGATATTATCACATCCCCGGTTCAGGAATCCTTCCATACATATACAACTCCAACGACCCGGGGACGCAAACGGACATCCCCCGATTCGATACCGCCTCACAAGGTGTGGAAACCCCATTACCACGGGAACATTTTTGGTTGCCTGGCCCCCATAGAACCAGCGTGCGGCGAGAGTTGCTCATCAGGGCAACGTCAAAGTCCCGCCGCACCCGGGGATGATAAATTCTTATCCCCGGGTCATACATCCTTTCATCCATTTACAACTCCAACAACCTGGAGACGAAAATGACATCCCCGGGCTCGATACCGCCCCGCAAACCCTACCACCATTGGCTGATCGCTGATTTGGCTGAGGCGCTGGAGCCGGGAGATCCAGCACGCCGCGAGGGATACTCCTCGGGGCAACGGCGAGGTCTCGCCGCTCCAGCGGATGAATTGATCCCACCCCCGGATCACAAGTCCTTCCATACATTTACAACTCCAACGACCCGGGGACAAAGCAAACACCCCCCGGGTCGATACCACCCCACAAGGTGTGGAAACTCCAACCCCACGGGCTAGTTTTCGGTTGTCTGGCCCTCATAGAGCCAACGTGCGGCGAGAGTTGCCCCCCTGGGCAACGTCGAAGACCCACCGCACCCGGGGATGATAACGTCTCATCCCCGGGTCAAACATCCTTCCACACATCTACAACTCCAGTGACCTGGGGACGAAAACGGACATCCCCGCGGTCGATACCGCCCCACAAGGTGTGGAAACCCCAACCCCACGGGCTGATTTACGGTTGGCTGTCTCTCATGGAGCCAGCGTGCGGCGCGAGTTGCCCCTCGGGGCAACGACGTGGTCCCACCGCACCTGGCGATGATAACGTTGCATCCCCGGATCAGAAATCCTTGCGGACAACTACAACTCCAATAACCCGGGGACGAAAACAGACACCCCCTGGGTCGATACCGCCCATGGTGGATATTATATTCCGGTTGAGAGTGGTACATCACAGCACATTGTTAATGCGAGTACTATGAGCAACGCAAAGCTATCGCCACGGGCGAAGCCGTGGCCGTACCGCTAGTTTAATCAAACTGTACAAAGTACTCGTAAAAAAATAGTTTTTACGCGGGGCAATCAATCGCTGTCCATACATCGCTGTACGCGAAGCAGCAGCAACAATAGACACCTTTCAAACTCGGCATTAGGGATGTATATCAACTTATAATCACGTTTTGATTATGATTATTTTTCGTGATTAATTTTAATCACGCGATGTGATTAGTTCTTGTTGATTGGTGATTATAAATCAACTATAGTCATGATTAGTTGATTGTTGCACATAATCATGATTAGTTGATTATTTTTAAATAAAAAAGGTGCGTTTTGTGATGTAACGGTAAGAAAATGTGCCTCTGGCGCACAATGCTACAAATGAACTAATCAATGATTAGTTCATTACTTTTAAATAAAAAATAGGCGTTTTGTGATGTAACCGTGAAAACCATCCATAATCAACCGATAATCATGATTATTAATGACATCATCGTGTAGTTGATTGTGTTGATATTCATCAACTAATCATGATTAAATCAACACGAATTTGACAAATTAATCAACAATCAAATCAACCCAGAAAAATAGTTGATGTACATGCCGAGTCACGCATTATCTGAATTTGTGGATTTTTTATTCGATTGTTTTTCGGAAGACGAAGAACCCGATTTGAGAAGTTGTTTTAAAGTCATTCATGTTCCAGCAGTGGGTAAGGGTGGGTTATAACGAGCAAAAAAAAAATGAAAATAATAAATGAAAATGACGAACAGCCTTTTGTTTTTTGTTAAAAAAACGCAGTTGAGTCCAAACGACAGCCAACTTTATCTGAACAAAAAAACGAAAATAGAAGTGAAAACTCGCGGTGCAACTTATTTTTTGAATCACGGAATACTTCAACCGCCACCGCATATGGACTCGCGGCGAATGCACCCAACGAAGCAGCTGGACAAACTCAACTCGCACGCGCGAGGCACCCCTGAGAGCAGGCGGTGCTCGTGGTCCAACCTGCTCCCTCAGGAAGGCCCTGGAAGTTGGGTTTGAGTCCTCGCCGTTTGTCGGCAGACATCGGGCCGCTTTCTGGCACCCCCATTGCAACATATATCGCCACAGCCACCTCCTGACCCTCTGGTTTCTTGCATAGGCACAGCTTGGTTATACCCTACCGATATAATTTTTTGCTAGCTTTGATGGCGCACAAGCCCTGCAGTAGCCCCACGCACTACTCCACCCACCGTGCGCTTGCGAACAGGTCATCCTATGTTCCTCTTGGCGATGATATCCCGTAATCAGATAATATTGCACCCTTTTTCATTAAAATTAACCCTCTGGCAATAAAAAAAAAACGAAAAAAAACGGAAAAGATTTTTCGGGATCGGGAACCGACATAAGGATAATCTGCAGTTTGTTGTTATAGAGAGAATTCGGCGTTATGGTTCATATTTTTTGGCTGAGCACGTAGTACGTAGCTCACTCGCAGGAACAGCGGACATTGGTCGCGCTTGTGGGAATGCCAAGTGGATACCGCACGGAACGGTGCTGGTAGACTGGTAGAACACGCGAACAGACAGGGCTGTTGCTTGCAACTGGACAGCGGTCGTTCGCTAGGCCAGGTAGTTCGTGATTTCTCGTGATTCTTGAGTTTCATCGTTACTACTGGGCCAGACATATCGTGATTACTCGTCATTCTCGAGTTTCATCGGTATTTTTAGGAGAGTTGCCAAGCCCCGGGGCATGACTTGGGAGAGGCGGTGTGGACGGTGAGGGAGGAGACACCAACATCGTGCATCATACCGGTATGTCCTGCGTTGCGTATTTACCCATTTCTGGTGCTTGATGGCCGAAGGCGTGATGTTTTTCGGACGAGTCAAGCGAATTGTGAGGTGAGGCTGGTGTACAGCAGCAGCAGCAGCGGTGCATATACGTAATGCCTGCTGTAACAATACTCGTACGAGTATCTGCGAGGTGTCTTTATGATATGATATGTCAACCAGTATTATTTGCTGGGTTTTAGTGTCAATATTTTTATACGATACGAGTACTGCTGTAATAATGAGGAGATATTGATGCGGAGAAGGGCGCAGCCCTTCGAAGCATCAATAGATGCTCTTCCTAATGGGTTGGGTACGTGCCCGTGGGGGTGTACCCCCCTGGTCGCGAACGGACACAAACGGACAAAAAACAGTTCTGAAAGCTGCCGCAGCGTGGCTTTATTTAAAGAATCCTTAATATTGAGGTTTGTCTGCACTTCGCACTTCGTTCGCTTTGCTTTTTTTTGGCGCGCGACGCGTACACTCAACCGATTCAGACACGCTCGGGACTGATAGAGGCCCGCTATTTGTGCCGACCGTCCTGTGCTGCTCGTGTCGAAAGCGGTGCCGAGATCGCAGAGCTAGGCCATAGTGACTGCCCTAAACTGTTGCCAGTGCCAAATTGTGTCACTGGGATTTCTCGGCAGTAGAGCAAACTAGCAGTAGTATATAGCAACGATGTATCACCACCGGCAACTCTCAAGCAAATATGTCGGGAGACATGTCAAGCAAGGCAAAACATGCGCTGTCAAGGGTGTAGGGTGGAGTGTTCCACACTAAAAACTAGTTGTTTGGTGACAGTCACGGCATGTCAAGGCTGTCAAGGGTTGAAAGTGAAGACCACATTTCTCGGCAGTAGAGCAACAACGGTGATGATCGGACGAGAAGAGGAAGACCATCATCGCACACAACTAAAAAAGCAACCAGCACACACACCACCATCACCAGCAAACACCACAACGACGACCATCACCACCACCGGCACCACCCCTGCCCCACGAGCCGCAGGAGCACCAGAAGTTGTTGTTGCTCGTAGTGGCTGGTGGTGGTTGGTGGTGGCTTCGTCCCGTGGTTTGGTGGCAGGCAGGTAGGTGGTGATGGTGATGATCGATCGTGATTGTTGTGTCGAACAGGAGGAAGACCATCATCGCACACAACTAAAAAAGCAACCAGCACACACACCACCATCACCAGCAAACACCACAACGACGACCATCACCACCACCGCCACCACCCCTGCCCCACGAGCCGCAGGAGCACCAGAAGTTGTTGTTGCTCGTAGTGGCTGGTGGTGGTTGGTGGTGGCTTCGTCCCGTGGTTTGGTGGTGGTTCCTGGTACGCACTCGTTCAGCAGCAGCAGCATTTTGTTTTTTTTTTGTCCATCCCATTTCTTATCTGCTGCTGCTGCTGCTGCTGCAGAAAACAAAAAGACAATAAAACACGATTTCTGAAATGATACAGATTTTACGAAATACGAGCAAAAAGACAATACAAATAAAAACGAATTCTGAAATGATTCAGATTTCTTAGTTTGCATTTTTCTCTGTACAAGGTTTTTGCGCTGACACGCATCGCTTAACAATAAATGTTGGTGGGTGGTGTTGGTGATTGTAGGACTACCAGCCCAGGGACCAACCGACCTGATACCTGATACAGATTTTACAAAATACGAGCAAAAAGATCATACAACAAAAACGAATTATGAAATGATTCAGATGTATTTGTTTACTGGTACATTTTTCTCTGTACTCGTACAAGGTTTTTGCGCTGACACGCATCGCTTAATTAACAGTAAATGTTGGTGGGTGGTGTTGGTGATTGTGGGACTACCAGCCGAGGGACCAACCGACCAACCCAGTAAATCTCTCACCCACCACGCACACCCATCAATTACCTGCCGGTCAGTAAAAAAAGGTTTATGTGCTGACCCAAATCGCTTAGAATAAAAAACGATCCCATCAATGACAATTAATTGCAGGAACACAGCAAAAAGAGAAGAGCCGCCAACGCAGTAGCTTAATGCAGTTAGGAGTTTGACCACTTGAAGGCGTCTGTCACGCTCCTCATTCCCACCGTTCTTGTAATGAGGAGATATTGATGCGAGAAGGGCGCTAGCCCTTCGAGCATCAATAGATGCTCTTCCTAATGGGTTGGGTATCTGCCTGTGGGGGTGTACCCCCCTGGTCGCGAACGGACACAAACGGACAAAAAACAGTTCTGAAAGCTGCCACAGCGTGGCTTTATTTACCGGATTGCTTAATATTGAGGTTTGTCCGTCCCTCGCACTTCGCACTTCGCACTTCCCACTTCGTTTGCTTTGCTTTTGTTTGGCGCGCGACGCGTACAACTCAACCGATTCAGACACGCTCGGGACTGATAGAGGCCCGCTATTTGTGCCGACCGTCCTGTGCTGCTCGTGTCGAAAGCCGTGCCGAGATCGGAGAGCTAGGCGGTAGTGACTGTCATAATTGGTTACCACAGTGACAATTGTCACTGAGATTTTTTATTTAACCCTGCGCTCAAGCTCTCAAGCAAAGATGTCGGGAGACATGTCAAGCAAGGCAAAACATGCGCTGTCAAGGGTGTAGGGTGGAGTGTTCCACACTAAAAACTAGTTGTTTGGTGACAGTCACGGCATCTCAAGGCTGTCAAGGGTTGAAAGTGAAGACCACATTTCTCGGCAGTAGAGCAACAACGGTGATGATCGGACGAGAAGAGGAAGACCGCATTACCACCAGCAAACACACCAAACACCCAATCATCACCACCACACCACCACCACACCACCACTACCATCACCACACCACCCGATATATAGAAGCTTCCCAGGCTTGATAGTGATGGTGGCTGCAGCAGGTGGTGATGGTGATGAACGATCGTGTTGGTGGCAGCAGGTAGGCGGTGATGGTGATGTGATCGATCATGATTGCGTGCTTGCTCGATGATCGGACGAGAAGAGGAAGAGCATCATCACACACACAGATTAGCAACCAACACCACCACCGCCACCAAAGACCACCACTAACACCACCACCCGCACCGCCACTATCACCACTAGTAGCTATATGGAAGATGCACAGTCGTGCTATAGCCCTGTCCTGGTGGTGTTAGTGTGGTGGCAGCAGGTGGTGTGGAGATGGTGATGTGATTGTGTGGCTTGCCTTGTGCACTCCTCTCTCGAGAAAGACGAGGCGTATATATCATTACGTACATATATAGCAGCACCAGGATACCACCACCAGCAACACGGAAACATGACAGTAACAGCAACCATCACCACCACCACCACAAACACCACCGCCCCCAGCCAAGCTACAGGAGCACCAGAAGCCTGTTGCTCTTGGTGGCTGGTGGTCGTGGTGGTAAGTTGGCTGAGCTCCGTCGTAGTCCGTGCTCCCAGCCTGCTCGATATACCTGGTAGGTGATAAAATGAGTACACTAGACCACCGCTCGGCATCTATTCCCGGTACAGCAGCAATGCTTTTTGTTTTGTTTTTTTTCATCCCATTTATTATCTTAGAAAAATGAAATGCCAATGTACCGGGTACGAGAACACAACGACACGAGCCAAACCAGAAAATAAAACGAAAAAACAAAAAAACAAAACGAATTCTGGAATGATGCAGAGTAAAACACTTCGTGCTTATTATTTGTGCCGAGTACGACAAAAAAAAAGGGTCAACCTCTAACTGCATTAAGCATTGCAGTGGCGGCCAATGTGCTGTCTGCAATTAGACTATGGATGCGTTGTAGAAAGGAGTTGCGCACGGAAGTGGCGAAGATAAGGGAGGATATGTTCGCCAGCCGGTTCCATAATGCCCATCGTCCACGGAATCACCAACAACAAAAAATTAATCGTAGTCTATTCGAACACGAGCTGATCAAAGATCGCACCGGCAATCTTTCCAGCCTGCCCAAATTGTACAATGTTTTGCGCTGACTAGATCACTGCATTGCTTCGGATATCTCACCTCAGCAATTTGGTGGTGATGGATGGTGTTGGGACAACCGGCCCAGGGATCAACCGACCCACCCAGCTATTACTCTCTCACCCACAACCCACAACGGACCCCCACCAACCTATATACTTGCGCATGAGCCAAAAAAGGTTTATGTGCTGACACAAATCGCTTAAAATACAAAACGATCCAATCAATGTCAATTGCAGGAACACAGCAAAAAGAGAAAAACCGCCAACGCAGTAGCTTAATGCAGTTAGGAGTTTGACCACTTGAAGGCGTCTGTCACGCTCCTCATTCCCACCGTTCTTGTAACGAGGAAAGCGGAGAAATGCGAAAATCCCGACTTCAACATACTCGTGTTCATATACCAGGGCTATATGTACACGTACCTCGTATGAGAGATCAATAATGTTTATGCGCTAAACGTATTGTTGCTATATGCTACGCGTATAATGTACCATTAATAGTCAAGATATCGCCGGTACATCATGCATGTGGATGTTACGACATGATGAGGAAACAGCAGTACGACGATGCTATATGTATGATAAGAATGTATAAGGCACACTGCTGAAAGATTATATACATACGTATTGTTGCTATATGCTATGCGTATAATGTACTATTAATAGTCAAGATATCGCCGGTACATCATTTATGTGGATGTTACGACATGATGAGGAAACAGCAGTACGATGCTATATGTACGATACGAATGTATAAGGCACACTGCTGAAAGATTATATACGAAGTACGTACCTGATATGAGTGTATGATACGAATGTATAAGGCACATTGCTGAAAGATTATATACGAAGTACGTACCTGATATGAGAGATCAAGATGATATATGGATGTTACGACATGATCAGGAAACAGCAGTACGATGCTATATGTATGATGCGAATGTATAAGGCACACTGCTGAAAGATTATATACGAAGTACGTACCTGATATGAGAGATCAAGGTTATCTGTACTCTATACGTATTGTTGCTGTATGCTACGCCTATCATGCACCAGTCAAGATATGAACGGTACAACATGCATGTGGATGTTACGACATGGTGAGGAAACAGCAGCGCGATGCTATGAGTATTGTATGGTACGAATGTGTAAGTGCTGAGTGATTGATTGTACTGGAGTACGTATTGTTGCTGTATGCTACG
>MEHQ01003574.1:1006343-1019363 GCA_008828725.1 Saccharina japonica | reverse complement strand
TGGCGTCGTTGGCTTGGCTCTTTCATCGGTGTTGGTGCGCAGCACGCGACGTTAGCAATAACTGTCTGCGCTGCTGTACGGGATTTTTTTAATTTGAAGATTCTACTACGTTCGTATACTTTACCAGCTCCATAGCAATCCGGGTTCCCATCGTTCTCGTGAGGAGGAAGAGCACCTCTCTGCCGAGGAAGAAGAGCATTCCCCGCCGAGCAGGAAACCAGTACGAGTCACCCGAGAGCGGAAGCAGAGGTGGGGACAGTCGCGAGGTCATTGGGGCGAATCGTTCGATTCACCACACTGACTCTGTCCGCCAAGTCACAGCTGACGGGGCAAACAGCAGTGAAGTTCGCAGAGAAGCACAGGAGAGAAGGAGATGGAGCTGTCGCTCAGGTGTTCGAGTACGTCCTCGCCAGACTCGACGACCGCTATTTCAGCTCGAATGTGGGGCGGAGCCCCTGGCAGGTTCTCTCTTATGTGGTTGTGGTGTGGAGGACACACCGAGGTGGGTTGGTGTCTCGGGTCTTCACGGAACGGAGTGGGCAACCTCTGGTTGACCTTGAACTTGTGTGTAATGAGGCGGTACTATCTAGGGGAAGGGGACCTGGTATCCACACCCGTGATAATTGACTTTATGTCGACGGCTTTCGTTACGCTTCTTCCATTTCGTGTGGCAGAATTCGTGTGGCAGAATTCGGAAAATAAATAAATAACCTCTAATCCCGGAAACAAATAGGCGGGCTGGAACGTGGCCACAAAAGAGGCTGATGGACAACGTGTGCGGTTCTTCTATTCGTACATAAAAGGATTAATTATAATACCTGGTACAAAATACAAATACGAGTATATATATGATTAGCACCACCGTAAAAAAGTACTGTGGGGGATAATTAGATCGCATTTCCAATTTTATTATTTCGTACCAGAAATAGAGTTAATTAATTATTTTCGGTGTTCGGGCACACGATATAATGTTTTTTTTCGTCTCCCCAAACTCGGAAAATAAATAGTTACGTATCCCCCCGTTGTTGAACATATTTGTTTATCGTACGAGTATATCATGCCAGGTGATACATATTTTTCGCCTGCGTAGCGCGTATCATATGTATGAGTGATTTCGCGGGAATTTTGCGCTGGCGCAACAGCGCAACGCCTAAAATGCGCCCTGCTGGTACATAAGTTTGTGTGTGTTCTTCACGTTAACCCATTCATAACTAAAAAATGTATTCGATCCAAATTCCACGTGGTTTGTCCCTAACTACGTGGGACCAGTTCTTAAGGGGTTAAACCGTTCTTACTACCCGTCGACATCCAAGCACACCCAGTGTCCGTGCCGATTCTTCATCCTATTAATAGAGAGATACCAGTTCTGCGGTCACAAAACTGCGACACAGGCAGCAGAGATACTACGTTGCAATGCCGTAAAAGCAGAGCAGACAACGGAACCCCTTGATACGACAGACACGACCTACCCTGCTAGCAATCCACATGTATGTGTGGGAGAGAGAAAGAAAGCAAAATTAAAGAAAATGCGAAAAGGAAACAAATAAAGCATGAAGGATAAAAAAAACAGACAAAAAAAGACGTATGATATGATACATACGTACAGGTACACGTACCAATCTGTCCTGAAATATAAGCACCTTTTGTGTAATAACATTAAATACAAAAAGTGCTTATATTTAGGGACATAGTGGATAGTATACACAGCTGTGCACTACCCGCTACGTACATACTCGTACCACTCTGGGCCTAAATATACGGACCGATTGGTATCCCTCTTGATGTACAAAAGTTCCTTATATTTCCGACCAAAATTTGTAAGAAAGACCCCCCCAGGAAATCCAGGCGGAGTTTTTCGTGGAAATAAGAAATTTGGGAGCGGGTGCGTGTACTATTACTAAAGCTATTGCTACGGTAGTATGGACTGCTGTGGACCGCACTCTTTCTCAAATAAGAAATCTACTATTACTATACACGTGCTATCAACTGCAGCATTTGCCAGTACGGTGGGTACCCGATTTAAGAGCACCCAAGATAAGAGCATTCGGGATTTAAGAGCGGTCAAATCGGCAATCGGCATGTCCCGCCTATACTAAAAGCTACCTGGTATATTTCCCACTACAGATAAGAGCAATGTGTAGTTAACCCCTTAAGAACTGGTCCCACGAATTTGTGGACAAATTACTTGGAATTAGTGAGGGACATTTTACTCAGTTCTGAATGGGTTAAAAGAGCTTGTTTCAGCTTGTCACGGGGCGCTCTTGAATCGGGGTACCCACTGTATCCCATTTCTTATTATGAATAGAGGGCCGGTACAACAGTACAGCAGTGCCCTAAGAAACAATAACAGGGAAAAAGGTCCAGGCTGGGTGTCTTATTTGAGAGTGGGTGCGTCCTACACTAACTTCAGCATAAACGAATCCCGAATTTATTATTTTGCTGTCAATCTCAACTCGCCTTTCTCATTGCTCGTTTTCTTACTCTCGTAGGTGTCTTGTACGGCTGTACGTACGTACTGTACTGTATAAGAGTATCAAGAAGGCACCCGTTCTTAACCCCCTAAGAACCAGTCCCCCGTTGTTGGGGACAAACTACTTGGAATCAGTGTGGGATAAGTTTTTCAGTTATGAATGGGTTAGGGTGGTGTCTTAACGAGCAAATAAAAAATGAAAAAATAAAAAATGAAAATGACGAACAGCCTTTTGTTTTTTGTTAAAAAAACGCAGTTGAGTCCAAACGACAGCCAACTTTATCTGAAAAAAAAACGAAAATGCTCGCAAAAACTCGCGGTGCAACTTCTTTTTTGAATCACGGAATAGTTCAACCGCCACCGCATATGGACTCGCGGCGAATGCACCCAACGACGCAGCTGGACAAACCCAACTCGCACGCGCGAGGCACCCCTGAGAGCAGGCGGTGCTCGTGGTCCAACCCGCTCCCTCAGGAAGGCCCTGGAAGTTGTGTTTGGGTCCTCGCCGTTTGTCGGCAGACATCGGGCCGCTCTCTGGCACCCCCATCGCAAAATATATCGCCACAGGCACCTCCTGACCCTCTGGTTTCTTGCATAGGCACAGCTTGGGTATACCTACCGAGATGCTGGCTTTGATGGCGCACAGCCCTGCAGCAGACCCCACGCACTACTCCACCCACCGTGCGCTTGCGAACAGGTCATCTTATGTTCCTCTTGGCGATGATATCCCATAATCAGATAATATTGCACCCCTTTTCATTAAAAAAAAAGGCATAAAAACGGCAAAAAAAAGGGTATACTGCCCTCGGTCCATCTTGCGGCCGTCAAAATCAGGTACATACTTAAAACCAAGTCAAAAACGCACTCCACGTGCGCTGCCATTGGTCCAAAACTCGTTGTACCGGTTTTTGCCTCTTCAAAACCCAGGTATACCTGATTTTGTCTACTCTGCTTGACTTTCACCTTTTTTTTGTCGTTTTTAAGCCAATCAGAGGCCCTTCATAGTTCCACCCTATGCCCCTATACAAATGCCGACGTACGCGGAGACCCCCTTCTCCCTTCGCACCTCGCACTACACGCCACTCGAGCGACACACACACATTATCTGCCTGCACACTCCGCCGAAATTAATACGAGATAGAAGGCTCCCCCTTCGGGATTGTGGTTGACTTGGAATACCAGGGGTGTCACAAAAGTTGAGAAGGGAGATACAGCAGCAGGCGTTCGTTCCTCGTACGTATTAATAGCAGCTACCCGTATACGTAGCCACCGGGCGAGCACGAAGAGACATGAAAAAACTCTACTTTGCGTTGCAAGGAACGGCAGGTCGTGGGGTGCGTTTTAAACTTGATTTTAGTATGTACCTGTTTTTGGCCCCGAACGGACCAGGTGTACCTCTTTTTGGCCGCTGCCCCTAATTTTTTGCCGTTTTTCAAAAAATTATCTCAAATCCTCCCTTCGGCAGAATTTTTAGAGAAGTAAAAGTAAAAAAAAAACNGTGATCTTGCTAGATCAGACTATAGGGAGTAGCAACTGAAACGAGTTTAATGTGAAGATAACAACAACAACAACAACAATGCCGCAAGCAGAGCAGACAACGGAATCCCTTGATACGACAGACACGACCTACCCTGCTAGCAATCCACATGTGTGGGAGAGAGAAAGAAAGCAAAATTAAAGAAAATGTGAAAAGGAAAAAAATAAAGCATGATGAATGTGAAACTTCACATGAAGGATAAAAAAAACAAAGACGTATGACATGATACATACGTACAGGTGCACGTACCACTCTGTCCTGAAATATAAGCACCTTTTACATGATAACATTATATACAAACATTGCTTATATTTCAGGACATTGTGGTATAGTATACACAGCAGCTGTGCACCACACGCTATCTCATACTCGTACCACTATGGGCCTAAATATACGGACCGATTGGTCTCCCTCTTGATGTACAAACGTTCTTTATATTTCCGACCAAAATTTGTAAGAAAGACCCCCCCAGGAAATCCAGGCGGAGTTTTTCGTGGAAATAAGAAGTTCGGGAGCGGGTGCGTGTACTATTACTAAAGCTATTGCTACGGTAGTATGGACTGCTGTGGACCGCACTCTTTCTCAAATAAGAATTCTATTACTATACACGTGCTATCAACTGCAGCATTTGCCAGTACAGTGGGTACCCGATTTAAGAGCAACCAAGATAAGAGCATTCGGGATTTTAAGAGCGGTCAATCTACTATTACTATGCACGTACTATCAACTGCAGCATTTGCCAGTACAGTGGGTACCCGATTTAAGAGCACCCAAGATAAGAGCATTCGGGATTTAAGAGCGGTCAAATCGGCAATCGTCATGTCCCGCCTATACTAAAAGCTACCTGGTATATATTTCCCACTACAGATAAGAGCAATGTGTAGTTAACCCCTTCAGAACTGGTCCCACGAATTTGTGGACAAATTACTTGGAATTAGTGAGGGACATTTTATTCAGTTCTGAATGGGTTAAAATAGCTTGTTTCGGCTTATCACGGGGCGCTCTTAAATCGGGGTACCCACCGTATCCCATTTCTTATTACGTATACGTAGAGGGCCGGTACAGTACAGAAGTGCCCTAAGAAACGAACACAGGAAAAAAAGGTCCAGGCTGGGTGTCTTATTTGAGAGTGGGTGCGTCCTACACTAACTTCAGCATAAACGAATCCCGAATATATTATTTTGCTGTCAATCTCAACTCGCCTTTCTCATTGCTCGTTTTCTTACTCTCGTACGAGGTGTCTTGTACGGCTGTACGTACGTACTGTACTGTATAAGAGTATCAAGAAGGCGCCCGTTCTTAACCCCCTAAGAACCAGTCCCCCGTTGTTGGGGACAAACTACTTGGGATCAGTGTGGGATAAGTTTTTCAGTTATGAATAAATTAAGAAACGTCAATTTGGCGACGAGGATCGACATTCTTATTTTGTTGACCACCATTGACCCGACCCTGTGAGCAACCGCTTCTTCCGTGAATTTTCAAATTTCTTCCTGCTGCGCTTCAATATCACGTACCACTCTGAGCGGAAATTTAAGGGCCATTTCTTTTGAATGTTAAAGTACGAACCATCCTTATATATCGGATCAAAGTGGTACGGATTTTTTTTTAATCATTACCGTGAGAAAACGAGCCTCAATTTCTCACAACCGTATGCCCGCTCGTAAAAATATCAGAGGATACACACAAAAGCTCTTTATAGTGTAAGACTTTAGACCAACACCCTGCTGTACGCAAGAGGAGCAGCTATCGTCGGGGAAGAAGAGAGGCAAGGTTCTAACATTCCTTAGACTAGTCTATGGTATCGTGCACTTGGTAGGTTTCATGCACTTGCTCCGCGTGACATGTGACAACTCCGCATGTGTGGAGCTTTCGCTTGGAGTGCAGTGCACGGACACCTCTCAGTGCTACTAACGATATGGCCGATAATATAATATACATTTTATATTAAAATCAGAATTAAAACGTTTATTATATTTCCGGACAGAGTGCTGTAAAATACGCACCGTACGGTAAGCGTAACACGACGCAGAGAGAGCCGCCTGCAGCCAAATTACAGGGTTCACGCTCGCACACAGCCAGCCGCAGCAGCAGCAGCGGCCGCAGTAGCAGCAGCAACCGCAGCAGCAGCAACAGCAGCAGCAGCCACAGCAGCACCGATGGTGTTTGGGCATTCTATTGTACTGCTGCTGTTATCATCGTGTAAACCGGTATAGTAAATGTAACAGCAATCGTAGTAGCAGTACAATAGTAGTGGTAGTAGTAGCGGCAGCAGCAGCAGCAGCAGCAGCAGCAGCTGTAGTCGCGAATTACAGAACGCTGTTGCTGAATTGCGAATGCATGCTTCTTCGGCTGCTACTGCTGCTTCTGCTTCTGCTGTTGCTTCTGCTTGCTGCTTCTGCTGGCTGCTGCTATATACGTGCTGCTGCTGTTGTTGCTTCCTTGAGTTTCTCCGTGTTGAGTGCCCAATCGCAAGAAAGCGATACACAGGCTCGAAATTCGGCGAATGGCATTATGATCAGTATAAAAATCAAATCGCAATCATTCTTCACACGCATACACGGCAGCCACAAAACGCGGACCCACCTCGTGCTCCGGATGCGATCGCAGAAGCTGTCATCCATCGACTGGAACCTCCCCGACCCCCTCTTTGAGCTCGCGCCGCCGGGTGAGCGCGTGCACAGGCTCGGAGGGGAAGGTGGTGGCGACGGGAAAGTAGTCGCAGCGGAAGCTCCGTCGCCTGCAGTCGTGAAGTTGTCTTTCAAAGTCTCTGTAATGATCGGTTCGACGACGAACTGTTTTCCTGCTGTTCCTCCTTTTTTTCCTTTTGCTTGTTGTACTTCCGACGTCAGCGTCGAGAGGGGCTCCTCCAGCTCGACGTTCAGAATGATGCCTTCTCCCAAGGGCGTGAGGGGGGCCGCGTGGACAGCACTCGGGGTGACGTCCATGGTTGTGTGTTTTGGGTTAAATTGTTGTCAGGATGTTGATCACAGCGACAACAATTTCATCGAACACCTGCTGGCTTTGCTTGTGTCCGAGAAGAAGAGAAGACACAGAGTAGACGTGCGGCCCAACAACAATTTGAGCTTGGAAACCCAATAGAAGGCTTGTTTGGTGTAGGGATCTGGGGCCACACGGGCTCTATCGCGACCCCCTCCTCCACCGCGCGCGCGACCAGGCCACCCCCGACCTATCTAAACAGGCAGGGACGAAGAAGGAGAGCATGGCGGACAACGGATCATCCGGCGGGAAGCGTGAGGTGAGAATTCCTCCTCGATATATTGCAGATCTTCCTCGCCTTTGCCTTTAGTCTTGCAGGCTTGCTGCCTTGTTTTATTTCGAGAGTTCGTTGTTGTGGTCCTCTGCGTGTGGCAGAGGGCGGCGGATGTCCGCTATATTTGGATTTTCTTGCTTACCCGATCTTCTACTGGGGGAAGACTTAACCGACCTGGGAAAATGTAGCCCGTCGCTAGGTGTACGTTCCCGTCTCATGGCAACGCGAGTGGGTAGGGTTAGTCTTTGCGGCTTCGAAAGTGGCGCGCAGGCAGCCCGGTTGTTTCCATGAAGAAAAACGAGTCTTATTTCTTACCAGGCACCACTTTGTCCCATAATATAAGCGCCATATGGATATTTATATGAATATCCAGACGACCCTTACATTTACGGACAGAGTCGTTTCAGGTATTTTCGTATTTTCTCTTCAATTTCTTCTGCTTGTTTCAAGGCGTGTGCCGAGTTCGAGCGTGCGATTTCGGCGGGGGGGAGGTCTTGAGCTCTTGGGTGTAACACCCCTTGTGCCTCGGGTCCTCCAAGGCCTTTACTGCCATGCTTGCTCGCCATCTGGCAGTACACTCTGCTGGAACACAAAACCACCGTGTGCTTTGCGCTTGTTGTTTTTGTTTCACCACAGATGGGTTGCGTTGTGCAAGGTGCCGTCGTCTTTGTTTTCTGTTTTCCCTTTTTTGCGTTTGAAAAGCTGGTTTGAGATGGATGTTCGATTTTTGCGGCATTTTGCTCATATTTGTCCATTTTGCCCACCCTCTTCTACGCAAAGATGTCGGGAGCCAGGACTTTCACCGTTCACTACTTACTACCGTGACCTGTGGCAGACAGCAAGTTTGTCTGAATTTGTGTTGACGGGACGCCAAACTCGTACGACTGCTGTACGTAGATTTTAGTGTGGAACGCTCGGCCCAACACGCTTGACCGGTGCACGGTTCCCCTTGACGGACATGCCTCCATAATATTTGGTAGTATACGCAAGCAGCGGTTACGGTTTTATTAGACCGAACGAGTATATAACCCGTAGCCCTGGAACCCCCAAACACCCGAACAGTACTCGTAGTGCGCAAAAACCATTCAAAAACACTGCCATTTAAAAACACTTCTACTCGTACTGCTGTGGCTGTGTTTTTACGTGTTTACAGGTTCATCCCGCGAAACACTGCTGCTATCGTGGCTGTGGGTTTGTATTTTTACGGCGGCGTTTTATCCTATCCTATCCTACAGCGTAGCGGTTTATGCTCTTTATCCCGCGGCCTCGAGCCTTTATCACGTTGAACAACGAAAACGCTCAAAACCGCAGCCTTTGTGACGTACAGCAGTCCAACGTCTGACGACCAACTACTCCATCACCGAAGAAAACACAGCAGGGAGTTCGTCCGTCGTCCACGAGGACACCCGATCATTGAAAAGCAAAAAAAAAATAGCGAGGAATTCCCACGGGTATAAAGTTTTTATGGGTCATGAAGAACAACCGCCGTGCCAAGTTTCGTTTTCCGACTCTTCGTCTATCAGGCGCGCAAAATCTTGAAGCCAAAATGTTCGGGCTCTTGCTGGAACCAGCTCGTATTATTACGTAGTACAAACCCAAAAGCTTGTTGTTCGACGAAACCATGGATAATTTGTTGATGTAGCATGTCCATGTCCCATGTCGTGACTGGAAGGCACAGGTACAAGGTCCACTGCTAAGGTGATGCTGATCGTGTCTGTCTGCCGCAATGCGGTTTACGGTCCGCCCCTCCCCTCCACCCTTCCTCCTGAGATGTCGGTAGTGGTTACGGTGCCATGTCACGCTTTGCTAGTCACGCTGTCCGTCTGCCGATATGATTGACCCCCCCACCTGCCTGGTCGGTGAAAACTCCGACCCGACATTGCAGGGATGCGAGGGAGTCTATGGTCTATGGTCATATGGTCATACGACTACGGCCATGCATGACACGAGTACACCCCCCCCCCCCCCCCCCCCCCCCCCCCCCCCCCCCCCCCCCCCCCCCGGGGGGGGGAAAAAACCCCCCCCCCCCGACATTGCAGGGATGCGAGGGAGTCTATGGTCTATGGTCATAGGGTCATACGACTACGGCCATGCATGACACGAGTACCCCCCCCCCCCCCGCCCTCTCACCTGAGATACAAAAAACATTATTGCTAACGGCATGATGCCACGCTGCTGTCTTCCCATGTGGTTGACAGCCCCCCCCTCCCCCCCCCCAACACGCCTCTTGAGAAAACGCTAACGGTGTGGAACCACGCTTTCTGTCTTGCCCATGTGGTTGACACAGCAGCCCTCCCCTCCCCTACCCTCTCTTCATTGTACTACTATCGTTGTCATACCACGCTGTCTGTGTGCTGATGAGTTTGGCAGCCTGTCCCCCCCCCCTCCCCCGGCATCCCTCAGTGGGGTTTACTACTTGGCCCAACTTCGACAAAATCGTTGATAGTCCACACCAACTCCTCAGGCCATTTTATTTCCGAGAAAATTGCTATGCTGGGTTTTTGGGTTTTATGCTCATATGGTCAAGTAAATGTTGAACCTTTTTGTGGCAGCTGGGGCAATGTCTGCAGACTACAACCCTCACGCTCCACCCCTCTATATACCTGGTACAAGTATTAATGATACGTATCGTATCCACTACACACAATAAATATCAACTTGAAACAGTCTCGTCGAGCAGAGACTATTAATATAAGAACCGTTTAATTTCGGGGGAAGGTGCCTCCTCCGTAATAACCGACTTCCTTGGTCATTATTACCAGGTATTAACTAAATATAGACGCTCGTACGATTTTTGACTGCTGATGTGGTTGGCAGTGTCCCCCTCCCACACCCGCCCTCGTTCCCCTCTCCTGCTGAGATGTATTGCTAACGTTGGAAATTATGTCGCGCTGTCTTTTCTGGCTGTGGTTGGTGTTGGCAGGACGGTGATGCCCGCAGCAGGAGCCGTGAGCGCAGGCGCCGCAGGTCTCGCAGCGACTCCAGGGAGAGGTACGAGTACTGATTGATTTATGAACTAACCTCTTTTGGGGGCCCCGAGATATATATAGCGACCAAAGCAAATATTTCGAAGTTTTTACTTGAGGTGTTTGGTAACCGCCCACGGATAGCGTGGGCCGCCCAGAAGTGCTGGTAGGATCAGTTGCGCCGCACCGTGAGACTCCTTGCATTGTAACTCGGACACCGATGTACATGTTCCCTACTATCCGCGCAGTGGCCGTAGCTGCTGCAATCGTCACCTCTGTATCGTCAATTTCCTTCTATGAAGTGTCTAGAGGGGTAGTAGGATAAGCGTTGGGGAGGCTGTGTGTTGTGGGCTTCCCCGTTTATTGTATGTGTTGGGGCACGTTCTATGTTGGTCGTGGTGGTGAGGAAGGACAGGGGTGGTTGGGGGAGGTGGAGGGAGTTGGTTGTGGTAGTGATGGTGGTGGCGTTGGTGGCGGGGAAGGAAGGGCGAGAGGGCGTTTTGTTGTTGGTGGTGGTGGTGATGGTGGTTTTGGTGGTGTTGGCTTTGTTGTACCTGGTACCTACCATGTATTTTCGATTCGGCAGTAATTTATATATAGACTTTGTACGTGTGATACCACTGTATGTAGTAGTGATGCACTGCTGCTAAGCTTCACGAGAAATATTGTCATGACTTGTCATTTATTATGTGTCTGTTTTTCTTCCTGCAACTTGCAGGAGCGGCCGCAAGCACCGCCGCAGGTCCCGCTCTAACGAGAAGCACCACCGTCGCAGCAGGCGCGACAGCAGCAGGGAGCGCCGGGGGGGGGGCGCCGCAGTCGCGAGCCGACAGCGCAGCCGCAGGAGCGCACAGCGACTATTCGGGTGAGCCAAAGGGAGGGGGGTTAGCGAAACAGATCAGAGGAAGGCGGATGAATGGTGGGGGGGGGGGGAGGGTGTGTACTCATTTATTGCTTGCCGTAGATCATTTGACCATTGACCACACATGCCTTTCGAGACGGAGCGGGGGGGGGTAGCGGAGGGTTGAGAAGGGAAGGGGAGTTGTGGTTGAGTAGGCCGTAGGCGGGAGTGGAGCGGAGCAATAGCGACTGATTGGTGGGCCAGAGGGAGACGGGTAGGGTTGGGAGTGGAGGATGCGGTGTTTGGGAGGGGTGAAGGGGGATAAGCGAACATTTGGGAAGGTGATGGAGGGGGTTTTGTTGGCGATTAACGGGGAATGAACGAGAGTGGAAAGGAGGGGAAGGGGGCAGGTAATCGACTAAGGGTGAGATAAGGGGCAGCTACCATGGGGGAATCAGAGGACGAGAGAGATAGTTGGAGGGGAGTTAGGGAGGCGGTGGTTGGGGAGGGGAGGAAGGGGCAGGATTGGGGGGAGTGGGAGTTCAATTGGCGGCGGATGGGAGGGACAGGGAGTTAGGGAGGCGTTGATTGTGGAGGAGAGGAAGGGGCAGGATTAGGGGGGAATGGGAGTTTAATTGGCGGTGGATGGGGGGGGTGGTGTGTACATGGCAGGAGGGGTAGGGGAAGACTGGGAGCGGGGGGGAGGGGAAGCAGTGACTGCGAGTTATTAATAGAGACAAGGCGGGAGTAAAAGAGGTGGTAGAAGAGGCTTGGGGTGCGGGGGGGGCGGGGGCAGTGAGTTCGTGTGAGGGTGAGATTTTTTTTCTTTTTTTGTTGGTTGTTCGCCAGATGTCGGCGTGGCTGCCCGCTTACCCGCCCCCGCCCGCCCGCCCGCCCGCCCCCTGGCGGTGAGCCCTCGCATAGCGCGACTGATGGCTGGAGCTGCATGGCTCATTAATCGCGCCCCTTACTTGAAAAATCGTGGTAGGCTTTCTTGTTACCTCGCCCTCACCCCCCCCCCCCCCCCCCCCCCCCCCCCCCCCCCCCCCCCCCCCCCCCCCGTCCCCCTGCTGCTCCGCCCTGCGTCGTCGCCGATGCTGTTCCTGCGTCTGTTGTCGTGCACGTGTGCGGGTTTGTGGAAAACCGTGGTTGGTTTTCGTGTTGACCGGTCCCTTTTTGGCCTCCTCCCCCCCCTGCTCCGCCCTGCGCCTTCTTCTGCTGTCGTGTATGTGTGCGTGTTTGTGGGTTTTGTGGATTCGCGTGTACGTTACTTTTTTTGTTGTTGCTTTCGACGCGATCTGGTTTGGATGCTCATGCTTAGGCGGGGGCGCAGCCGGAGCCGCAGCGGTGACAAGGGTTCTGGCGCTAAGAACCCTCACCTCGGTCTAGGTGAGAAACACACGCGCACGCGGCTTGACGTTGTTTGACGTTGTAACCCTTTGTGGGTATTCATATTACGATAGAGTCGAATCGACACACTTCCACAGCCACCCCTTGTTAATTTCAGTACTACGATCGAGTTAAAATGTCACGTTTCTGCAGCCGCAGAGGCGACAATAATTATGTTATGGTGCTATGATAATAACACTATCTCGGCCCATTGATTGGTGAGACGACGGCACGGCGACGATGACGTGGTTACGTTGTAGCCTTCGTGCTGTCCATACACTGCACTGAGGTTAAATCGACACACTCCCACAGCTAATCGTTGTGATCATTGATACTACGATCGAGTTTAATCGACACATTTCCGCAGCCCCAGCGGCGACAGTAATTATGGTGCTAAGGACCTCTTCCACCATCGGCCCCTTCACCTCTTCACGACCTCGACGTGCTCCGTTCCAGCACTGTATTAGGGATGCGAGGGTCTATGGTCATACGACTTCGGCCATGCATGAAAATGGAGTACACCCCCCCCCCCCCCCCCCCCCCCCC